>JAOVYX010001992.1:0-12173 GCA_035668315.1 Drosera spatulata | reverse complement strand
AAAAAAAAAAAAAAAAAAAAAAAAAAAAAAAAAAAAAAAAAAAAAACATTAGCACATAAAGTGTTACGATTCAAAGCGTTTTATCCATTTTTCCTTAAGCGTAACCAATTGTAACGTTTATTCTTTGTTTTCAAATCGTAGCAGAATTTTGTTTCTAAATAAATGTTCCCTTGTGAAACCATTTTGCTTGGAGATTCTCTGTTTTCGGAGTTTCCTTTTTCCTTTTTCATTTTTCGTTTTTTTTTTTTTTTTCTTTTTTTTTTTCTTTTTTGGTCAGAGCTTGAGGCTGAAATTTTGAGAAAAGGGGGACTGGAGAAGGGTAGTGGGGCTAGTGGCTAATTTGAGTTTCTCAACACAAAACTGCAAGAGAGGAGCTCAAGATACAATTTCTTCAAATTTTAAGTGAAACAACGGTGTATCATTGTGAAACCATGTTGCAGTTTTTGATCCATTGTAGATAAAACAGAGATCAATTGACTTTACTGTCAAAACCGTTGTAAATCCTGAGTGTCATATTTACTGTATTGTATAGTAACTTAACTCAATTAAATGACAAACCAGAAACTAATTCCGCACACCAAAATCATCAGTCGCAAGCGCAGGTTTCAGCTGCAGCAAAGCAATAGTCAATATTGACTTTGTCGATTATGCAGCATGACTGAAATGGTCTGTGGAAGGAACTGAACTTGGTCGATTCTAGTTTCTTGACAAAGAAATTCTAAAAGCCAATTCAAGCACAAGTGACTAGCAACTAACACACGCTTAGTGAGAGTCTAATCGCACACAGTCTTCAAGGCATCAGATTTTACCATGTTTCATAAAAACATCTCCTAATATTGCTCACTTTGGTATAAAATCTATGATCTGGAGAGAAAGGAGAGACACAGAGATATATTATGATCCATATCAGCTGTTAGTGTTAGATAGCGAAATAAATCATGTCTAAACAAACCATTTAGGCTCAGAGATCATTTATAATATTGAACGCTCTGCAAGTAACTATAACTTCAGGATAAGCCTCCTATTTTCTCGACTGCCCATGCACAAGATCCATTTAAATGAAATTTTTGTCTAGTCCATTCCTCGTCTTTGCTAATCTCTCACATAAATTTCTCAGACTCCAGTCCCTTCATCTCCAAACTTTCAACCTTCGTCAAACACAATTTATATTTTAAAACAAGAAAAAAGGCATCAAGCAACCATTAGATAACTAAATCAACATCCTTAGAGAACTGTCGCAATGCATATATCTTTTGGATGTCTCCTTCGTCCCATGTTGTCGAATGTTGCAGCAGAGCCCTAGATCTCTTGAAGGTCAACCTCTTGAGAGATACGGTGTTTTTCAGCAAATATTCAACAAACTCAAGCATATTTAAGGTGACATGAGTCACAAGTAAGTTGACTTCCTTCAAATGGTGAATTGGATGATTAGGAGTTTTCACCTTTTCTTGATCTAAAACTTCCACAAAATCTATCTGCAATTTCGCATACATGAACCACATCAGAACGGGAAGCAATTGCATATCCTTTATACTACTACGATAATACCTATAAAATAGGTCTAACTAGAAGTCAGTTCTACTTTAGTATACCATAGAACACTCGAAAACCAAGAATTAGGTTGGTCATTCATGTTTCTGCAAAACATTATGAAGCTAACGACTAGCTTTTACCTCCAAATCCATAAGGGACAAATTTGGTAAGGCTTCAACAACCGCAATCATCTTCAAAACATCAAACCTGTGAAGGAACTCAATGTGAAGGCGCAACTTCAACTCCATAATGCTACTCAATGTTGGCAAGCGATCTGGAAGGAACTCACACTACAAAAAGGAGCAAAAACTTTGCAATGGGTAAGAACTTAGAAGACAATGTTCCAACACATTCACATACGTGAAACATAGATGGTCAGATGAGGGGAGCTCTCATAACACATTAGATCAACGGATGCCATCCCACCTAATAAATCAGAAGGATAAATGAACGCAGTTTATGAGACCCACATACCTGATTATCCTCGATGGTGGAGGAAATAATTAATTTTCTTAGCAGAGGATGATATCTTGAGACACATTTGAACAATGAAGAGATTCCGATCGCATGTACAGGAGCAGCCAACAACTTCAAATTGTGTGCTCCAGACAGATCCATTCCAATAATGTCACCCATACAACCAATGTCTTCGAGCAACAAATTGTTCGATGTCAAAATCTTCCTTGCATCGGGACAACCGTAAAGCTAGAACGCACGAAGAGAAGGAAGCAAACCTAGATGCAACTCCTCCGGAAGCGAACAACGATCAAAAACCAAAATCTCGAGATTCACAAGATAACGAAACATGCTATCAAAGTCATAACCGGCTAGCGGTATATGATGCAACAGCGGACTCTTCAAGGATCCAAATCCTGTTTGTTGATGACGTAACACCAGCGGTTCAAACAAACAAGCATTCAAGCGTAGATCCGTCAAATTATCAAAATCCAAAACCTTGCTGCTGCTGTTGGTTATAATCAACGTCTCATCCGACACACGTTCCACATTAACATAAAGTTTCTAGACACCAATAACGCTAATCGCACAATCGATCCATCGGTTAGACCCCAGACAGAACTTAACCTCGAAAGACTTTGCGGCCTTCCAACTCTCCTTCTTACTCCTCCTCCTGCATTCGCAATAGAACTCAAGGAACCAATCCATCGCACAAACGAACCTCTCCCTCTGCTGCCGCGTCGTGGGGGTCGAATCATCACGGAACGAGTAATGAGAACCGGTTTCGGAGACAGGGTCGAATCCGAGAATGGTGTTTCTGTTGAAGATGAGTCGATTGAATTGGAGCAGGGATGATTCGGCGAGTTGTTTCCATCTGTGGGATAATAGGGTTGCTCTCACCACGTCTCTTAGGGTTAGTTTGCGGATTATAGAATGAAGGATTTCGTCGGGTAATTGACTGATCAGGTCATTCGAGCTATGTTGTGATAGTTCTGCTAATTCGCAATTGTTG
Source organism: Drosera spatulata (assembly GCA_035668315.1). NCBI lineage: Eukaryota > Viridiplantae > Streptophyta > Magnoliopsida > Caryophyllales > Droseraceae > Drosera > Drosera spatulata. Next base: position 9,172 of record JAOVYX010001992.1, on the reverse strand, counting down.
ATGTTCCTGCGCTTCGCCTCCATCCTTCTGTATGGGTTAGGGCTGTGCGTGCATCACGTATCAGTGCCTTTTTAAGAGACGAATCATAGGTGAAGCGTCTTTATTTCATCATCCACATAAGAATATTACATAACGGTAAAATAAAGTTAATGCAGCATTAACCACTTAATAATTATGAGAATATTTTCAACCGTTAAATCAAAGAAAGAAAAATCTCTTCAATTTGAAATATAGTAAAACAACGGTTAAAAACATTATCGGAGTTATTAATTGATTAATGTTAATATTAATCTCTTTTTTCCGATTTCATAAATCAAGTAATGTAGTATTCTTTCCGTTTCATAATATAAGTAATATTTGTCTATTTAGAACGTCCCAAAATATATACAACATACCATATTTGATAATTTTTTCACATAAAAAAATACAAAAACAATCATCATCTGCTATAGTATACCCATCATCTACTCTTACCACAATTATAATAAATCCCACCATCATCAAAAGAATATATTCTTTCATCATCAAATTTCATACAAATTAAACACATATAATATCAAATCAAATCGTTTTCTATATTTTGAAATGAGAAAATAATAACAATGTCAGAGATACATGACACCAATATCTGAAATTCAATTTATTATTTATCAATTCAAAATGTGGTATGATATCATTAGTCATAGACTAGACATAAAGCTCTTGATTTGTAACAGTACTCTCCGTATAATTGCATGTGCGATCAAAATAGAGGGAACTGAATCCTAGAAGCACTGTTGCCCCTGGGGCGAGCAGGACGGATTGGGATTATTTATAATCCAAATCAATCTAGTTATTGAATTAAATTGGATTGAATAATATTTTAAATTATATTATAATAAATTGGATTAATATAAAATTTAAATTCATTAAAATAGACATGGATATATCCATAATTCAAAATAAGTGGTTGAAACAATTTATTTTGTTCTTGACTTTTCCGTCAACAGTGTAATGAATTTGAAGAAAACCGACGTTGTTTTTGACTTTTAAGCATAAAACGAAAATGAACATTTATCTCTTACATATTGCAATCATTGGAAAGTGTTGTAACTTTATATAGATCCATTTGCCTAAAAAGCATGTAGTATAGCAGTTATACAACGGCCTCCGCTATATATACTATTTGAAGAAATGCATGGACTACTCATGTCCGTAATTGTCTATTTTTTTCCCCAGCACGATCCGATGTTGATTTCTCACAAACAAGACCCTTTTTTATTTGTGAAGTGTACGAGTTTTTTGTTGGCCCGACTTTGACAATAATATCGTTGAAAGTTGTGTCAACGCTTTGTGTTAAATGACAAAAATGTGAACAACAATATTTAAGTCGAGAAAATAACCGATCATTTAAACAAGAATTGCTCTTGAAAGATTTTGTTGTGATCAGTATTATGGAATATCCATAATCGATTGGATTGTTGGTATTACCTGTTACGCGAAGAGAACCTGTTAGATGGTGTTTGATCACTACAAAAATTCTTCGTTTTAGCTATGGAATTTTCCGTCGCTAAAACGAAAACATCCGTCGCTAATGTATTTTAACGACGGATTAGCGACGGCAACAGTCCGTCGCTAAAAACCTCGTCGCTAAAAACATAATTTAGCGACGGATCCGTCTCTAAAATATAATTTAGCGACGGATCCGTCTCTAAAATGAGAAAAATCAGCGACGGATTGACTTCTCCGTCGCTAAAATGAAAATTTCGTTGTCCGCATACTTAGCGACGGAATGCCGTCGTTGAAATGGTGACATAATTAGCGACGGATTCCGTCGCTGAAGAGGTGACATCATTAGCGACGGAATTCCGTCGCTGAAAGATGAACATCATACATCGATGTTTGATATGTTTCTGTGGATTATTTTGTGATATGCTTTGATGAATGTTGATTACTAGATGTAACGATAATTTTTCAAGTATTCGTGTTAGTATGTTCTTTACAACGTTGCGATATACATGATGTGTTTCATATTGTCAATATGATATTGGTCTTAATCTTTTGTTCTTGTAAATCTTACATTTTTTATGGTATACAATTTATACCATAAAAAGTTGCATAATCGTAGATTTTTCAATTTTTTTAAAATTAAATCGACTTTCTAATTTTGAGAATTAATCGATTAAAAAATAAAAAGAATAATATCGAATTTTAACATTAACAATTTAACACAATTATCAAAAATAAAAATAAAAATTCATCCAGTTCAATCCGGATTTCTTTGGATGGATTGGATTGGATCATCAAAAGTCATAGATTGAGATGGATTGGACTAATTTTGGATTGGATTGAGTATGGATTTTAATTTAATCTAATCCATGCTCATCCCTATATTTGATGAGGTTGATTCAGTTCTTCCTAGAAGTGTCGACGCACAGGTAAACCTGATAGAGCTAGCTATGTCCCTTTCCGTCACGGTTGCACTCGATCCATGGTTCAATTCCAACTCCGGACTGTATAGCTTGTTTGATGTCTTTCTAGTTATACAACTCGTCATTCAGTTCAGCCAATCATATGGAGTAGTAAGAACATCAATCCTTGGCAAGCAAGCAACCTGCAGTTTTCAATTGAGGTTGTATCCAGGGTTCCAATGCCTTGTCGTAATTTTTAGTATACTAACCTGCGGTTTTCAGAGCTCCAATAAGGTTGGTCTGATCTTACAAGTCGAGAGCTGCTTGAAAATAGCCGCGCTCATCGAGGATGGATTAAGAACATGTGCCACACTTGTTCCATTCATGCGACCAGAATATTGTTCATTTGTTCCATCGCTACTTGTGTTAGTAGGTTAGTCCAGATCAATCAAAACTAAATAGAATCACAAATAAATAACATAGAACTTAATCGAGGCGAGAAAACCTTATGTCCTTAAGACAGTATTGCGCTGCACTGGTGTTTTGGGTTACTAGTAATCTGTCTCCTAATATAAAACAACTAAACACTCCTTCGAACAGGAACAAACCAAACTCGAAGAAACATCGTATTCTTTGAAGTTTTGAACTCTTTCGAACTGGATTCGGACACTAGATGTAATGACCCTTTGAGGCAGCGAACGCCAAAGGAAAGGAGAAGATGATTGTGGTTCTGTGGATTTTCAATGTGTATTGCAGGTCTTGGATTTTCAAAGGAACGCCATTTCGTTTCCAATTCGCTCTCCAGGTCTTGGATCTACATAATGAACTATTCACATCATCTTTTGTTGTAGCCGCATATTTAGCTTCTATTTGTCTGGACTTAATGATGATGAGATTGACTAATAAGTAGTTTTCTATCAAGTTGACTTTGTTGTACCTTTTTTTTTATAATATTTATAATTATTTAATCTGATATGAGAATTTATATGTGTCTTAAATTTTTGTGAAATTTGATAAAAAAATATTTTTTAGGGATAGTGGAGTTGTTGGAAGAAAAGATAACGGATATATTATAATAAAATATGATTGATGTGATTTTTATATATTAAACATTTACTAAAAGTGGAAAGTGTTATATGTAAATTGATATGGAGGGAGTAAGTGTTTATATTTTTTATAAGAAGTTTCAAACACCTATTACTTCTGGCTTATTGCTTAGAAACAAATTTGACAAGAATTCAAAAATGTCTTATTTCTGAAAGTCCTTATGTCTTATTTCATAAGTTATAAACCATAGACACCTATAACCATTATCTGTCCGGTCAAACAGACCCGTACATGAATATGATCTGTGCTAGCTGCAGCCTGCAGCGAGGACGAGCAGAGCTAGTTTAGCAACAAAGATGATCACTGGATTGATTACTTTGTAAAAAACGAATAGGGATTCTCGTTATTGGGGTCATACCTCAAATGCATCGAAGGAGTTGGTACTGTCACAATAATAAAAATTCATGAAATAAAATTATATTTGTCTTCAATTTGTATCGAATTGTTTTAAAGATGTCCCACAATATCCAATAAACTTAATTTACAATCCAAAAGATAATGCATGTGATGAAAGTCCTAGAAGATCCGCTGTCAGAGCTTTCACGATGTCTAAGATAATAGTGAACCTGCAGTGAGAATGACAAAGCATAAAGAATTATCAGTTGTGAAGTTAAGTGAGAAATCTAACACACTGGGTAACAAATGACATACACATAAAAGATGAAAATAGTTATAATTTGAAAATAATAAAGGATAGTGGGTTCCCGATACAGTGAAAGGTCAAACAGGGAGTATTTAGCAAATCAATAAGAACAATCAACTCAGATAAAAGGTGCAACAATCATATATACTCCCAAGAACCCCAATAAAAAATTAATACTTCTCTCAAAAGACACATATACAATACACGCAGCGTACGTCAGGAATATTCGAATAATTTTCTTATGATAATTCCTTCTTCATCCATTTTGTTCCTGTAGATCCACTTTGTACCAATGATTGGGTGGTCTATAGGCTTAGGGATCAGACTCCAGACATTTAGTCCGGTGAATTGGTTCAACTCTTCTACCATTGCGCCTATCCAGTTCGGGTCTATCAGCGCTTTAGACATGTTCTTAGGCTCCATTTTTTACAGAAAGGAAGAGAAAAGACATTCATTTCTTGTTGCACATTTGGTCATTCTCGGTGCATCCTTGTCTCCAATTATCATATCAGTATAGTGTTGCCTGGGCCATCTCCCTCCAGACATCATCCTGGAAGCTTCTGTTATCATAGGATCTTCAAACATTGTATTTTCAGGTTGATCTATCTAGTCAGGCGTCAGATTTGGTATATGTGAATAGGTAGTATCTGTTATCATACTCTGTTCGTCTGGTGTGTCTGTTGGAACTTCATCTGTATGATGTATGTCTGTCTGTTCAGCATTGTCTAACGATGTATCAATCTGCACACATTCTTCATCAAACGCACAGGCTTCTCTCTCCGAGGAAGCGTTAGTCTCATCAAAATCTCTAAAACCTACATTCAACCAAATTGAAAATATATAAATAATCATAATTTCCATTTAAAACAACTCAAACGATATAGATATCCATGATCAATCAAACAGTTACACTCGACGATGGATCCAACCTGCTTAATCGTGTAAGCTGATCCTGGATGGCAAATACCACTTATTGAAACATTTTAGAGTCAAATCCCAAACAGCTCTATTCTCTAGAAGGGTAGAGCAACCTCTGGACTTAACCGACCAACAATATTTTGAGTCGTTTCTGGTCATAAAACGTCTCAAGACAAATAAGGAGAAAAATGATGTGGAAACCCAAACACGTCACATCAACACATATCATAAAACAACAATTATCACAGAAAGACTCACAAAAATATGGATCATCAGAACATGGAAAACAATAAAACTAACAGCGCTGTTTTTAACTCAATCAATCAAGTACAAGGTATACCTGACGTGGCACAAGGAAGGGTCCTCAAACGGGTTTTGAAGAAAGAGACAAGTGTACTACATTCTCACCTGAAATCCGTGAACAACAATCCTAACGGTTGACGATGACACCAAGTGAAATGACTATACTGAATATATAATAAGAAAATATAATCACTAACACGTCATCTTTCCTTAAAAAAAAATAGGTTTACGTCTTCTTACAAAAATTGCTATAACTTTTTGTATAACTGTCAAAATTATGATTTATTTATATCGTTAGAAAATAGACCTTTTCAACAAGGTATAATGCATGTCATAATCATTTTTGGTGTAACGGATAATTACATTTAGACTTGGAGTTTTTAACTAGCAAGATAGCTAGACTTTTCAATATATTTTAAGTCATTATTTTTTATACATAACTCCAAATGATGCGAGGTTAATTTTTCTAGAAATGAGACATACAAAGGTTTCTAAAAATATAAATTTTATAGTTTAAATCTTGCTTAATTATCTCAGTTAATTAAATTTATTCCTGTCATCAAGTCAAATCACACTGTTTGATACTCCCTCACTCTTTTACTCATAACTTTTAGTACAATGCTCTAAATTCAATTTTTTAAATTTTGTCGTAAAGTAGACTAAGAGGGTTTCAATTTCTAAAATATCTTCTCTCCTTTTATAATTATTTTTTTATTTCTTCTCTCTTTTTTCTAACTTTAATCCCAAGTTTCTATTTTCTTTTTTTTACAACATGTGATTATCTTAATTGATCTTTTTGATTTACGTAAAAGATATTATCGATGAATCATGAACAATTAATATTATTTGTTGGTATATCGTTATATCACGGTCCCGTCATTATAATTAGGTCAAAGGCCATGGATGCTGAAATCTGCAGCTGGTTACCGCTCTTTGGGTAGCAACAGTGATGTCCTTTTATGTCACAGTAGGCTCCTGCTCCTGCCCTCGGCTCTCGACAGTAAATATTACTATCAATCACTTGTTTTGAATCAATTCAATCATCTTGTTCATGACTATAAACAGAGCAATTAACTGAACACAGTATAGCTGATTAACTTAGTCCATATACATTTCAAGGAAAAAAAAAACACTTCGTAAACAGAATACCAGTTGGATAAAGTAGAAGAAATCAAAATCGGCTTCGTGACTGCAAGAACTGAAAACCACTAAACATTGAAAAACAATAATCTTGATCATCAACAACAAATTCTTGTTGTTGGTATTTCTCATCCCCAATTCACTTATAAATCTATCGGGCGCGTCGTTGGTGCTGCAGAAATAGAGTAGTACGTAGCTGCTGTAATACTGCACTGTAACTTGAAAAATTTATACTGTAACTTGTTTAATTTAAACGGTTAAATTTTAATTATAAAATACACTAAAAACTTAATTATACACATTCATTAACTTACAGTATAAGTTTTTCAACTTATAGCGTAAAATCGTCAACATGGAATATTTGCAACAGTCATCACACTACCTGTTGCAGCATACAAATATTTCCCACATCTATTTTACTGATCTTTGCGGGCAATGCTGTGTTAGCACAAATGCGACGAACTGAGAGACTTAGGCACTGTACGTATGATCTTATATACCAATGAAGCTAACATTCGTTGATATATAATCATACGAGCATCTATGTCTTGAGGTGCATGGAATATGCCAATTACGATAGTTTGTATATGCTTAAGTTTTCCGTTCTTAATCGATAGAGCCGGCAGATCACCTTTACACTAGATCAGATCATGTGATATGTGTATTTGCTTTTATAAACATGGTGCCGGCCGTACCTGTGTGTACTTCCTGTGTCCTTCATGGATATCAATAATTCGTGTTGGTAAGAACATGCTAAATCACAAAAGAATAAAAAACCGAGGGTACAAAGGGAATATGATTGGTTGTGCAATAGGCAGGGAGCTGACTGCCTCAACTCCTTCTGTGAGCACATTGAACATGTACAGAATCTGAAGGCATAAGTGACTGGTTCAAAAATTTCTTGGATTTTTTCCTATGCTGCAAACCAGCCACTTATGTCTTTGAAATCAGTATAATATCACCACATATATGCGAATACTTGTTTCAAAATAATAGGTATAGTTGATCTGAACTTTACGCATTGAGGTCTTCGATAAAATAAGCTAGCACTTTGATGTCAGCTAGAAACAACGACACAAGAACGATTAACAAAAGCTACAAGTTGAGAAAACAATCTGAAATCTCAAAGATAGAAAATGAAAGTCTCAACAACAACAAAAATTGAAGTCTCCCTTTTAAGCAGGAGCCGATTATTTAACCTATAAGAACATCTTACCATTTTTTTTGGATAATATCTATTACACGTCATGACTTCAACTCTCACGTCGCGACATAAAAACCAGAAAATAATCTTCTTTGAGAGCCGTGTGATATGATGACATGAAACGTGAAGTGACGACGTCAGAGATGAATCCTCGGTCTTTTTTGCCAGGAACGGATGCATTATCCTCCCCCGTCAAGAGACGTTTCACCCTCGAATCTATAACATAGAGTTCTCCTCCAGAAGTTCTTCATCCTCAGAGACATGCAGTGATAAATCAACGACTTTGAATGTGATGAAAACATTGTATTCCCCCGACTTTGGGAGCCTTGTAATGTGATGACATGAAACTTGAAGTGATGACGTCAAAGACGAGTCATTAGTCTTTTTTTTGTCAGCGATGGATGCATTATCCTCCCCTACCAAGAGAAGATTCACCCCCTCGAATCTAAAACGCTAAAGTCCTCCCCCAATAGTTCTTCATCCTCAAAGACATACAGTGACAAAACAACGACTTTGAATGTGGTGAAAACATTGTGTTCCCCCAGCAAGTCAATCCTACAAGCATTATTGTTGACACGCTGAAGGACTCCAAAAGGGCCATTCGCGCGAGGCTGCAACTTGCCATGCCAATCAGTTGGAAAGCGATCCTTGTTTGGCAGCACCCAAACCAAGTCACCCTCCTCTAAAACCACCTTCTTGCGACGCTTGTCAATCCTCTCTATATTTTTCATGTTATGCCTCATAATTCGATCCTGAACGTGAGAATGGAACTTCTCAATTTCCTTGACACACTCCTCAACATCCTCACTAAACAGATTGTTTACAGGAATAGGAGATAAACCCCGCGTAGTCAATGACGACCTACAATAAACCACCTCAAAAGGACTTATTCTGTATGCTGGTCTGTTAAGGATGTTGGTTCCAGAAATAAAGTCAATACAATGTTGTATATCCCTTATTGGAAGTAATCTCGACAGCAGCTCTTTCAGAACAACATCAGCATACTCTTCCAGCAGTGGCAAAACCTCAGACGGAATATCTAAAACGTCTTCGTTTTGCTCTAACACCACATCAAGCAAAAAAAGACACTGCATCTATCGGTTCCCGCATGAACTCATTTCTTAACAGCAGGTATTCCTTCCCCTTCACTTCCTTGAACAAATCTGAAGAGCCAAGTGTGATTGTCTTCCCGTCCTTCGTAAGGACGTAGGAATTATAATACCCATAATGCTTCGTACAACGATCATATTGCCAAGGCTTACCTAAGAGGATATGACAAGCATCCATAGGAACAACGTCACACCAAACCTCGTACGTATACTTCTTTCCTATGGAAACTAAACCAAACACCTCTTCGTTACCTTCACGGCATCCCCCTTTTTCAGCCATGGCAATCTATATGGTTACGGATAATCTTCTGTTTAGAGTTCCAACTTTTCACCATAATAATGGAAACAACGTTCTCAG
>JAOVYX010001991.1:0-12173 GCA_035668315.1 Drosera spatulata | reverse complement strand
TGTACTCTGCATCATGCGGAAGGACCTCGGTGGTGCACTATGTAGCTAATGTTGGACAGTAAATATTCAAACTATTCTAATATTCATACAGCATGCAATAATAATAAATAGAGAAAAACATATACATATTTGATACGCCATGAGAAACCACCCGAGGCTTTCATGAATTATGACTCGGAGAAAGACCAGTGCTAATTGCGACTAAAGAAGTGGCGAAAGAAATGCTGAAAAAAAGCATGTTGTTGGTTAACAAGGATCATAGTCTTGAATCTATCGGTTAGATCGATGAGTCTAGGTAGCATTAAGGAGACACAGGAAAGCCGTATCAAAGAGTGAAAGAAACAATAGAACCTTACGGTTCACTAACAGGTGAATCGGTCATAGTTTTAATTCGGCCAACATCAATTTGGTCATAGTTAGTTATCTCGTGTAGATTGCTCAACAAACTCATATGGGCAATGCCAAACTATGGGGAACCACCTCATAATATTTACATAAAACAAGCAATCTATCTCCAACTACACCGAGTCTAATGGGCAACATTGGGTTTGCAAGTTTCAACTTCTATAAATTTAACAAAACACTAGTACTCGCATAACATGCCTTCATAGATATTGCGCTTGTCATGACAAAGAAATCAACGACCAAGATGTATTTAGTAAACTTGGTTCAATTGCATCAGTCGTTAACCAACAGGAAACTCAAGCACACCCAATAGCCCACGAACCAGAAGACCGAGTTAAACTTGCTCCGAAACAATTTTAACCGACACCACATGGCGTCAACTGACATACGCGATAACCTGTACACAACTTAGGTTTTAAGCTTATACCCTAATTAACCACAATGCTAACATCCTTCATCACAGTCCTGACGTCCTTAACGTGGAGCCGCCACACCATTAGGCCACCGGTGAATACATAAGCTCATTAGTCCTACTACCACTAAAGCTCCCAGGTTCGAACTCAAAACCAATAGACAATGATTAAAGAGCCCCTATTTTGAGCTCTCGATTCCCAATGCGGGTTTATACTCTCTAAAAATTACTTATTCCGATTGACATATACGAACGTTTTTTAGATTCATAAACATGAGCATGAGCACAATGCAGCAATCCAGACTCAATCTCACATTTAGGTTAAAGAACATGGTAACAGATATTCAAGCAATTTTCGAAAATTTTTCGATCATAAATGAAGAGATTTGGGAGAACCCTAGAAAGCTGGTGACATACCAAAAACCTGACGCGAAATCGAATTTGTTAGCGGAAAGTGACGCTGTTCGTGTTTTGCTGCGAAACTGGTAGAAGACTCGATCAACGACGTCGTCGGTCTCCTCTGATACCTCCAAAGTGTGCCTTGCTGCCCTTCCTCGATCGACTCAATTTTCGCCTCTTTAACCAGGGAGGGCATAACTTTCACCTTGATTTATCCATAATATCTCTTTTAAATTATGAATAACTATGTTTGGTCGTGTCGAGGTGAAAATAAAAAATTTGACTATCTGATATTTATATTTTATTATTATATTATTTTATGTTTATAATTTTTAATGAAAATATAAAACTTGATCAACCTTATTTCTCAAAACATTCTGTGCACCCATTTGGTGGATATCGGCAGGCAGCACGCTCATGGTTATGAAAACAAAACGGCAATCTTGTATCTCAGTGATCCATCGTGGCTCTATTCAACTTCATCGTGTGTTCATTTTCGTTATACAGCTTTACTCCACCAATCACTTTAGACACCACAGTGCATGCCACCAACATCCACTTCATTTCTGATCTTGACAAAAGAAGACGAACATGATAGTTCGTGTAAACTTTGATACGTCTTGTTGGGGCTATCAGCTGTGAAAATAACACCACAAAGTCCCTTTATTATCCCGGCACGTTTTTCGATGAGATGGGCGGGTAAGGTGGAGCAAACTGTTGAACCGTTGAATGGATATTGCGATCAATTAATCATGTAACCTATCCAATATTCTGATAAGTACAGGAAACAATTAGTTTTTGTGATCATTCAAAAGTTTTCTCTTATTTATTGGTTTTATTCATAAATGATATGAGATCGATGAAATATCGGTTGGAGATGATAAGATGTCATTTAAATACACTTTCAAATATCATTTAAAAACTTCTCACTTGTAAACAACTAGTGGCTCTTTCCCAAGACAAGTCAAGAATGTTTTTTGATCAAGAGACAAGTCAAGAATTTAATCAAAGCGAAGAGCATGGACAATGGGTCTTGTCTTGGAAAAATTAACCCAATCATTAGCACTTGTTTTTCATTCCTGATATTGTAACGTCCCAACATTTCCTATCCAATACCTGCTTGACACGTGACGTTATGTCGTTTCAAAATCCATTCGAAGCAAGGCGACAAGATTACAGGGGATTTTAATATCAGAAACATAGAAAATCAAGAAATATCCAACTTATATCGTCCTTTATTACATGAAAATCAAATATCCAGAAATGTAAAGGGAACGTTTCTATACTCCAAATCTATTCAGCATCGCTGTATGACTATTCATCCCACGATCGTTCACTACTTGAAACAAACACGTAACCGTGAGCTTGGAAGCCCAGTAACACAGGATACATGCCCATTTCAGGGGTCCGAAATGCTTATTACATCATGTGTTTTTCATGCAGAAACAGGATGCAATGCAAACAACACCGAGCAATCATATGCCAAACAGAAGAATACTTATATTCACGTACGTACAGTATACCCGTAATATTATCAACACTTTAGGTTGATCAGGTCAAATCTTGTTTCTCGTATTACATGTTATGTCGTATTAATCTTCGTCACTTTTAGAAGTTGATGACATTGGGGAGTTACCACAGGGATTTAACATAGTTCCCTAGTATGGCCATACTAGGAACTATAAAACAGGCGTTGTGGTCTCTATTCGGGGTCAGCTAAAAGTTATTTCCCCACATGTTATTCAATCCAAGAAATTTTGTAAGATTTCATAACTTAATTTCGTTACATTATTAAAATCATTAGCACACATGAGTCACCCAACAGGAAACAGGACATGTACCAAAATAATTATAGCAATCTATAAATATTCTAATTTTGCATCGTTACCATATTTCATGTGAATCACTCAAAACACGCAAGAGAGTATTAAATTTCAGGCAGACAAACAGGCATGCAAACACCCAGATTTTATTTTAATTTACGCTCGTAATCTAGGCGTTCATACAATTAATCATTCACGCATATTTATTAAATATAAGGTAACGATGTGTGTTACCTTGTCATTTTTATAAATCAGGAAAATTCTTCAATATTCCCCAATCTTAATTCCCTTGCTGCGTATCAGGTTCACCTACAATAAAATAAATAATATAAATACCCTCGTATTAATTCAAAATAGGATATACATGTGTGTACAATTATATTTTGTACACGTTAATATTCGAATTAAGGAAAAAGGTTTAATTCCCCTTTCCCTCATCCCACTGCCTCTATACAGGGGAGCTCAAGTGGCCGGGATGGAGGCCTGAGACGGCGGTCGGGGCGGGGATCATCGACAGTGGTCGGATCCGGGCCACCCATGGCCGAAGGCGGCTCCGACGAGGCTAGGCAAGGCGGCGCGAGGCAGGACGATGTCGGGGCGAGGCAGGGCAGCGTCGGGGCGAGGCAGGGCAGGCGATGCGGCTGCTCCGGGCCCTGGCGACGACGACGATGGCGGCCTCCGGTCCTGGCAGCGACGGCGACGGCCTGAGACGACAGCGGGGCACAAGGCAGCGGCTTGAGGGACGTCGGGCGAGGGAGGAAGAGCTTGCTTGGGCAGGTGGTGGCAGGCTTCGGCCCTGGCAGCGGCTCCGGTGGCGACTTCGGCGAAGGCGGTGGCGGCTTGGCTGGGCCCCGAGGTGATGACCAGAAGGCGGTGGCTCCGGTGGCGGGGTTCGAGGAAGAGTGGGCTGGTGGCTGGATCTGGCGAAGGCGGCGTCTTCCCTGTCAATGGCGACGATTGCGGATTCTGACGACGGCACGGCAGCGAAGGCAAGGGCGGCGTCGGGACGGTCGGATCTGACCTGGAACGACGACGAGACGAAGACGGAAACGAATCAAAAACAAAACAAAGATGAGACGAAACGAAAACGGAGACGAGACGTTTACCTTTTTTCTCTGTCTTTGCTCTCAATCGGCACGCTCAGGCTTGATGTGATTTATCGTGAAGTGTAACAGTATTTATACAGTTTGTTAAGATATTTACGGAGAAAATAACGGGCGGTTAATATCTCAAGCTAATCCATCCCACACAAATCTTAAACTCGCAATATCTCGCAAGATATTAACAATCCAATATTTTTTTAATTAGCAAGATTTTTCAGGGATATTACAATTACAATATCCAATTCCTCCCATGACACATTGGCGAGTTCTTGATCTAACCATCCCGATTCTCACCTGCGATCATGAGGATGATTGTTTCGCTTTGTGGGTATAATTCTCGATCTGCTCTTTTCTGTCCAAGTAATATTTTTTTCGATTTGGGGATTGTTATGATCAGATGGTTTTGTTATGCTTGTTCTTGAGTTATTATTGGATCTCCCATGCTTCTGGTGAGCTTTACAGGGTTATCTCTCAAGGTTGAGCTCGAGTGTGCTTCCCTTTAGGATTGAGTTGTAGTGTGCTCCCTTTTCTTTTTTCTTTTCTTTTTTTTTTTTTTTCTATTGGGTTGAGCTCATTTTGCTCCCCTTCTCTTCATGTTGCTGTTGGGTTGAGCTTGAGTGCTCCACTTTTCTTGACAGGTTGCTGTTGTGGTTGTTACGTTCTTGATTTTCTATACTAATTCATCTGCATATTTAGGTTTGAATGAGAATTATTAAGGATAAATCTAAGTCTAAAAAGGGGGTTGACTAGCACATACAGAGTAAGTTACATAGTGATCAGGCGGCTCAGGCCACGGGGGTTGGTACTAATCAATTTGACTTCACTCTCATGAAGAACTTCATTGCATTTGTGTAACAGAAGAATCAAAACTGAAAGAAATGCATGCTTGTAAGTTACAAAGGATTTTTGGGTTTTAAGCAAAAATTATTGTACCTGTTTCTGCAGTCTTTTTGTCCATCCTTAGATAAGGAAAAGCAGCCTTGTCTTATGATATCACTAGTTATGAATCAACTTTACTATGCAGAGGTGCCAACCTTTCAGCATACGAGAAACATAAGGAAAGAGAAGGTTGGGCCTTCGTGTCCTTCTCTCTTTCAGATTCTAAGAGGACTTGGTCTGAGGAGTCTTCCCCTTAAGCCTTTCCTTGCCCTCACAACATAATCCTTGACCTCAACCACATCACCCTTTCCTCCATAAACACAATATTTTCCTCACCCACCCATGCCCCACCACCACATGCCTAAAATAGACTTTCCTTCATTGATGGCACTAACTATCAAACCTGGATCAAAAAGACGAAAAAATACTTTCGCATGTTTAGAATACCTCCAGCTCAAAAATTCAAAATTGTCATGTAAAGCTTACACTTGGTTCTCGAAGAGTTTAATAAACTCAGACAATTTGGGAGGATCGATGAATATATAAAATATTTTGAGGAAAAAATTAATCATTTGAAGCTTATTCATCCTCATTTGGTTGAGCAGTACTTAGTGTCCAACTTTATAAGTGGCTTGAAAGAGGAACTTTGACCTACTGTCACGATGCTTAGCTCTACCACAGTGCAGCAAGCGTTCATCGTGCGAAATTACAGGAATGATCTTTGGATAACTTGAGCAAAAAGGAGAAATTTACCTTTCTTCCCAGATACTCCTCTTGATAAGCCTGCGAACCCATCTTCTCCTAGCCATTCTCAACAAGCACCTTCTTCTCCTGCTTTACCCGTTGCAAACAAAGAACGTATTAAACCCAAGGCATCAGCCATTGAAATGAAAGGCTTGTGCTATAAATGTCATGAGAAGTATTATCCTTGACATGTTTGTAAGTAGAAATAGGTTCATGCCATGAAAGTATGTGAGGAGGAGGCTGTATCCGTGGAGGAAGAAGATTCTACTACAGCGTATCCTTCTGATAAGTTTTTGGAGGAGGGGTATTTTATTTCATGGCTTATCTAGTCTCTCATCTTCTAGCACTATTTGTATTAAAGGACAGACTGGAAGGGTACCCTTACGTAGCGTTTCAGTTGCAAAAATGGTTATATGATAGAATGAAATAGGTTACTCTACTGAAGATCATAATGAAATAATAGATTCTATTCCTTTTGGTGTGTTTGGTTGACATCATTGATAGACATAAGGAATAGAAAAAATACCACAAAATGTCCAAAAAATCCCTCAAACTAGTAATCTTCATCATTTATGTCATCTCTACCAAGCACACACCGGAATTGAACCCTAGCCATCTACCATTTCCTTGCTGCCAGAATAAACTTGCCAAAGTCCTCTAGTTTTGGGAGTATCTAGGACAACCAGCAACAACAAAAAATCACCATCGGTTGCTAGAAAAGACAAGACAACAAAGAGAAGCAGTGAACATCGCCAAGCAGCAGCTATGAAGACAAGAAGTAGCAGACGGTGGCGAACAACTGCGATGGTGGGAAGGAACGAAAATCGAAGGCCAACCGAAGTGGATGATGACAAGCAACAATAGGTAGCAACTTGTCTTTGATGTGAGGGGCAAACATGTCGATTGACGAAAAATTGATTCCTTTTTCGGGGTGAATTGATGAATCTGGGGGACCATATCCGGATTGAAAAAGGAAGATTTTATTGGAATCATATTCCAATGTGAATAGCCTTTTCCATCCCAAAGACGCAATCAAACATGATTTTTTCCATTCCGTCTAAATGGGACACTTTTTTTCCAGTATCCACACCTCCCAACCAAACGGGACCTTATAAACCCTTATTGCTTCTGGAAGTACCTCCACTTTCATTCATTCTGCTCTTATCAAGAGGCTAGATTATGTCTAAAATCCATACCTCCCATTAAGGTAGCCATCGCTAATTAGTGATAGACCTAAGATTTTTTGTTTGTGGGGGCTAATCATAAATAGTCAAATATGACTAGTATAACCTTTTGTCATTTATAATTTTTTTTGTGCATTATAAGGGCCTTAATTTAGATTATTTTGTCATTTTAGATGTCAAACAGCTTTTAAAAATCAATCTACTATAATCAAGTGAACCAAAAACATGATAGGAGAATATAAGGGGTTAGAACACGACCGTTATTAGCTTTATCCAAGGTTATAGAAGGATATAAGGGGGTTAGCTCCATTGATTCATATTATCGGTTACAACATTGTATGAAAATATTTCGCTACTACTATAAAAAAGCAACAGATTGGAAAATATTTACATATTATTTTAGTTAACAAGGGAGTTATGTGTAAATATAAACAATCCTTTTAAACCGTAAAATATAAAAATCAAGTGCTAATAAAAGATTTGACGAGCTCTTTGAGAAACATAGCTAAAATATACATTACAAACTAAGTTTAGATTTGAAACAAATCATAATATGGGGAGAAAATCAAAAAACAAAGTCCTCTACAATAAATGAAAAAAATGTGAAAAAAATAGATGAATTGAAAGATGTTTACATTGTTTAGTCAAACTCATTGACTAGCACAAACAGAAATCAACTCCATATCCATGGACTGGGCAGGGCTTGTGGCGGTTGGGCCTTTGGAAATTGAAATCCTAATATGGAAATGCAAAAAAAGTTGGAGATTTGGGACTCAAAACGACTAGCTACTCTTTTCTAGGGAAGGAGTTAAGTTAGCCAACTGAAATAAAATCCAGTTCCTAATATATACCACCTCCGTCATCCGCAATACTTATATAGTTTCCATTATTCTATACATATAAATATAATTCTCATTTTCATATCAAATCATGTTTGATCGTTTCACAAGGTCAAACTACGTAATTTACATAATCATTGATATTTCACGATAATCGTTGTTGTATGCGTGTTAGATTTTGTATCGACACGTTTATAAAATCAAAACGTTGCACTTTTTGTGGGACAGAAAATATATATTACTCCCTCCATTCCATATTATAGAGCACATTTTTCTATTTGGACCATCCAAAATATAATCAATATATCATACTTAGTAACCTTTTCATATTAAAAAAAAAACAAATAATCATTTGTTGTAATACATCCATCATTTTTTTTCTTTTTTCTTATTTTCTCTCTTAAACCTCACTTACACTTCAATATTATTAAAAAAATATTTTTTTTATCAAATCTTATAAAAATTCAACATACATATATTTATATATCGAATCAAACTATTCATTAGATTTTGAAATACGGTAATTCAAAATTGCTCAGTGGGAGCTACAGCCCCAGGGCCCTAGTGTGGGTACCCCTACAGCTAATGAGGATAAAGTGAACAATACAACTTTTTGCCCTAACTTCACTTGGGTTGTACAAGATAATGTGTTTTCTGCTAGTATCAAGGTACTTATTTTGGGGAGTTGTGATATGGTTCTAGGTGTGGATGAGATGAGAGACTACAGTCTCTTTATTATGGATTTGCAAGAGTTTTTGGTATTTTTTGTTAAGGATGTCCCACAGGTATAATTCAGGGGTATCAAGGAGGGGTTTAGCAGTGAGATGGGAAAGAAAAATAAGGTTTTACATTTAGTTTTGTTTAGTCAACATATTTTGATGATTACGAATAATTATAACTCATTGTTATTGATATTATTAAGAAAACATATCTCAAGTTTGGATCCAAGGAAGTCAGCATGAAAGACCTAGACCTTGAATATAGTCCGGATAATGACTTAGGTCTTCTAGTTTCCATGAATATGGCTGTGCAAACTAAATCGATATTGATGAGATTTTTCTGGTATCCTTGATTGTCCAATTTTCTTAATTGTATATTATATGATGGACTAATCCGTGATTGAGCAAAGATGTATATCTTGTCATAAAATATCGTCTTATGAAAATTTTAGGAAACGAGGAAAGGATCAAATCCAGCTTTTGGAAACATATCAAACACCTTCCAAGGACTGATTCAAGACAATATTCAAAGACATGAAGATCCTATGAAAAGAGAAACACATGCCGACCAAGCGATATCGATTACCAGAACCAAAGAAGCCATACAAACACTTGCAATCGAAGAACAATCTCTATCAAAGTTCCAGACCATCACAAATCAATCAAGAGATCACTTTGGTGTTCCTGAAGCCATGAACAAGCCTAATTAACCACTGTCGCTGAGAAGATTAGCGTTGGAAGCTGATCAAGGAGGTTTCTAGTTTGTTGGGAACAAACTTGAAGTTTGTTATTGTCGAAGTCCTAGGCCTCGCTTTGATGTGTGAAACTGTTCATTTCTAAAAATTGAAGGATTTGGAGATTGTAGTAGTTGTTCTTTAGTGTAACTAGGAGTAACTGCATTGAGAAGAAAGCTCATAGCCAAAAAGAATTGGTGATAACACGACTTGAGGAGATTGTACTTGTAAAGATCCGAAAAATATGAAATAATTTATTTTCTTAAAAAGATAACAAAAACAGTATATTATTGAACGTCGTAATTTATACAATAGGGTTATAAAATTCGTTTGTCAAAATTATAACAAAAATATGATAAGGACATGAAAAATTACGTAAAATTTAGTTTCACGATAATTAATATGAATAGTAAATAATTATATGTTATAATTTATTTTATTGAGTTAAAAAACTTGTTTGAAGATATAATAAGGAAAAATACAAAATATAAATGAAATGCAACCCTAATACGGGGAAATACGGTTTCAATACAGAAAACCATATTTATATGAAAATGATCAAAACCTAATTTTGACACTTATTATCCTTTATGTCAATTCCTACTCCACCTAAATTAAATTATTTATCCACTAATTACCCACTAAATACTCACTAATTATCCACTAAATACCACTAATTATCCCCTAAAATTATTTTAATTGATTTAGTTTTCTATAAATACAAGTTCTTTTCTCCTTGAAAAACTTCGTACACACATAAAAACACTTCTTGTCATGCAAGATAAAAGATAAGTAAGAGAAGAGAAGAAAGAGAGTTTGAGGAGAAAAGAAGAAGTTAGGTTTATAAAGCGACGATGATCTTTTATCATTAATATGAGAAGGTGATCATCTTTTTTAAAAATTTTGTGGAAAATCATAAGCTCTGTGATAAATTCCGATTTTAATATATATTGAATTCTCACATGTCTAGGTTCTGGAAAAATTGAAAAAAAAAATGATTTAGAGTTGTGAATCTCAAGATATAAATTAAAACGTGTGGATATGTTAATCTATAAAAACTTGTTACAAGGATCACTTTGTAACTTGATCTGTAATTACACAGAAAGAGTTAGAAAACGAGTCTTACATCAATGAAAATTCTTGAATTCTAGTTTCCAGAACAGCTTAAAAATCTATATTTAGAGTTGTATTTAAAGAGTTATGAGCTGATTAGTGAAGAAAGGTCGAACTATCTGATCTAGCAGAAAATATAAAATTGAATGAATAAACTGCTGTTATTGGTAAGGTTGCATGATAGAAACTTTAATTCAATGAAGTTTAGTTTATGTAAAATTTTACGAAATGATTTGTGGAGCTGTATAGAGAAGTTATAGATTTAAACGTGACGAAGGGTCATGTTGGATAAAATCCGAAAATGAACCGTTTTGACCCAAAAATAATTCCAAATGTTCATAAACACTTCTAATGATGATAAATACATAAAATCATCATCATAGACTATCAAAATAAGTATCAAAGACTTTTCTTAAAGCTTGGCATCATCACATAACATTATTATGACGGTTTTTCAAGAAGTACGAATAAACATACTTAATTCCATGACGTGAACAATCATTCACAAGGGTATGTCTTAATACTCATATCCTATTATATTATAGGACTTGGAGACGTTGCTCATCGTCACGTAAGGACGAGGTTGAACGTGTGCATGTCAAAAACTGTGATAAAAGGTAACGTTTATATTTGTTGTGTGTGACAATGCGTATTATTATATCATGAGTATAATAATATGCATTGGAATCTTTGGACATAGGCACTAAATGTGACTGATATAAAATAGTGATTGCAAATGTTACGTGCCAAATACTGAGTGCTATGGAGTGTTGTTACATGGTGCGTGTTATGCCTTGATTGCTGGTATAATGAGGGTGAATGTGTGAAAGGAGTGTAATCCAATTGGTGAGATAACTCCGTAGTATAAAACATAAAGAGCGTTGTGTCTGTCGTATGTGTTATACAGTGACTTGGTGGTGACATTCTTTCATCGACCTTGTGAGGTCGTTTTGGTATGAGGAAAACTCACTGTAGGAGATCCTGGGCTCCGGTTTGGCTGATCTCCTTTTACTAAAGCTGAATACAGCTTGATAAGTTGAAATTGAATAAGTCTCGTCAAGTGCACAATTATAACACCAATGGTATCTATTGTTTGTCTTTACTGTGTTTTTAAAATGATAATTGTGAATATTGGGTTGATATGATAAGTTTCAGAGTGCTGGAACAAAGGACCTAAGCGATCGTTTCTCTTTTTTTTTTTTTTCTTGTCTTCTTCTCTCATGTAACCCCTGGTAAACGAACCGACACGTTATTGAGCTCCTATAGCTTATGACAATTATTTTTCTGTGTCTTTCCTCTTCTTTGTGTTATAGGAGCAAGACTTGGATAGAAATATGATCTAAATTTTGATGCTAGATGTAAATTTCGCAGTGAAGATGATATTCGGAATAATGATTGAGTGCATCAAATGTTTCTAAACTAATGGTGTATAAGTGAACTTAGCTTAATTCCTATGACTAAGCCAGGATGTATAATTTTTGTCTGGTTGGGACGTTGGGCCCAGCGACAGTGACATCATATGTATCATTAATAATTAAAGAAAAATCGGGGCGTTGCAGTACTAGTAAAAGGAGATCATTGTGTGACTTTCCAAAAGATCCCACTGATTACTGGATGTAACTCTCTTGTCCATAATTTTGACAAGAGACAAACCAGTATAAATACTGTGTCAATCCCTCCTCTTTTCTTGATCAATCATACAATCAATAAACATATATCATCAAATACTAATCAACAAAGAAAAAGAAACAAAAAGAGCACTGAGGATGTAATTCTCAATGTTACAATGAATAGCTTTGGAGGGGGGGGGGGGGGGGGG
>JAOVYX010001990.1:0-40731 GCA_035668315.1 Drosera spatulata | reverse complement strand
ACTGACCTTGGTCTGGGCCGTTATTTATAGGGCAGAGAAATTCATATCTTGGTAGTATGTTTAATAAATTAAAATTGCAATGGCCTATATGTACATATAAAATGGGTGATATTGGTTTGGAAACTAAAGGGTCATTGGTTGGACCAAGAAAGGGTGAACATGGTGAGGGTGAGACCTTGTGCAGCTAATTTACAAAATGACCTCACGGGTCTTTTGAGAGATGATGATAGGAGGCAAAAGAGATGCAACCTAGATCTAATTGGTCATTGTATTGTTTATAATTAAACTCTTTCCATGATTATATTAACACAAGATAAAAAAACATGATCGAATTATTAATCTCAATAATCACGTGTTAGATACGAAAATGCTTCTATGACTAACGATCTCATGTAATGGGATAAGAATCTTATCCTAGCTTTCTGTGTCACTAATAATCTCACTTAATTGACCTTGACCCACTCTCCTCCTCCCCTCGGTCACCGCCGACCCCGAAGCCTTAATCGCCCGTCTGTCATCAATTATCGTCCGCCACCGTCCGCTAGCGACATCGACCTTCATTCGTCACCAACATCGATCATCGTCCATCTTTACTCATCGTCGGCAAATCGTCGGCCGCTGATTGCCGCCTGCCTCCAATCGTGGCTTGCTACTGCCCATCTCCTCTCGCCGTTGACCATCGTCCATGGTCGTTCATCTTTGATGATTGACTATGGTCGTTCATTGTCGACCATCATCATTTACATGTAGACTTTTTAGTATGAATCTTATGACTATCCATAATATTGAAATTGAGAATCAATAATGAAAACATGATACTGTCTATGTTTTAAAATAAATGTAACATTCAATTTTTTTAAGAAACAAAATTATTTCCCTAGTCTAGATTTAAAATATTTAATTTAAATTATTATTATTGATAATAATTTTTTTAAAAATAATGTTTAATTATCTCTTTATACGTGCCAAGTTTCACATGGATAAATACACATTGTCATATGCTATAAGGGTTTGTAGGATTTGTGTTATGATAGTCTGTGTCTAATGAAAATTCAATGATCGGAATTAATACAAAATAATGAAAGAGATTCTTTAAAAAAAACAAAAAAAAAAAAAAACAAAAAAAAAAATAATGAAAGGTTGAGATTCAATTACTCATGTCGTAGCCTCAATCATTTATTCTTTTTGTTTAAATCTTAATTATTAATTTTTTTAAACTCATATGTACCCCTATCATAACTCATACTCCCTTCGTCCAAATTTAATTATAATATTTTTTTTTTGAATTGTCCTAATTTAATTACAATCTTTCCAATACTTTTCAATTTTAGTAACCTTTTCACATAAAATAATACTTCTCTCATAACTGTTACAATAAACGTCACTATCGCTAAAACAATATTACCCTTTTTTTACCAAATTCAATAAAAAATTCAACACACATAAAACTGAATGTCGGATCAAACCGTTTCATTTAAATTGAGGCGTAGAAAGTACATTTTTCCCATGTTATACTCCCTACTTTCAATAAGAAGTGTAACTCTTTCCTTTTATGGATGTCCCATAAAAAATATTACGTTTCTTTATTTGAAAATTTTTTATTTAATATCATATGAATTCATTCTACTATCATTTTTTCTCTCATTCATTTTTTTTTTCCTCTCACAAATCTCCAAGAGTAAAAAATTTTTTACATAAAAATTTAATACACATATATTCTTTCCGTCCCATATTGTTTGCAATATTTTGATTTTACTCAAGTGTCGATGTAAAGTTTAATACGTGTGTAACGATGATTAAAGTGTAGTTTTTTTATAAATTTATCGTTAAATATCAATGATTATATAAGTTAGGTATTTCAATTTAATACATGTTGCAGGATGATCAGACGCGATTTGATATGAAAACGAAACTTATATTCATTCGTATAAAATAATATAAAAAATATATATATATAATATAAGACTAAAAAAATAAAATTTTTATACAAATTAATCAGTTATATTTGTTATGAAACGAAACGTAGGGAAATAATATTTATATTAGTTTAACCGAGGCGGAGAGCCAGAAACTATTACAAAATCGAAGGCATTGACTATGTGTCTATGTCGGAAACGGGAAACCCAAACGATGGAAACACGTCTGCCTGCCCCTGGCACAATGGACCCAATTTGACCTCTTTTGAGAACAATATCTCCACACTTTTAACCACGAATTCACAGGTTTTTATTTTTATTTAAGTCTCCCTTTTATAAAAGAAAATTAACAAAACAGTGGCTTGTGTGATGCAATGGGCCACATGATTCCAGTTCACTCCACAAGTCCAAACTAGTCTGCCAGCTGATTGTGATTGTGTAAATTCTTCTTAACAATACTTTATTGTCACTGAAGTAATACTCCATCATTAACGTTAATAATTCTCTTTATTATTATAAATATATAATATTCTTTTCGTTATATAAAAGTTGACATATATATGTATTTTATATTATTTTATATTCATAAATATAAATCTTATTTTCGTATCAAATTACGTCTGATCGTCCCGTAACATGTATGAGGTTGAAGTACATAACTTACACAACCATTGATGTTTTACGATAAACTTATAAAAAATTACGTTTGATTGTCGTTGCACATTTGTCAAACCTTACATCGACACGCGTACAAAATCAAAATGTTTCATACTTTTCGAGACGGAGGGAGTACAAATGTAGGGAATTTTTTTTATTAGTCCTCTACATATTATTTTTTTATTAATTAATAGTTATATATATATATATATATATATATATGTGTGTGTGTGTCAATATCCTATTTGGATTGCACGTGTATACATGTTTTTAAAGTACTTCCAGGTATGAATGTATCATGAGTTCATTGTTTTTAACCTTATCCAATGCCTAGCTAGCTTGCTAGTTACCCATGCATGCCCTGGATGGTCCAATCAAAAGCAAGATATACTCTCTCAATGATGAATGAAAGTGGAGTGACGAATAAAGTACGTACTCCAGTATTTGTAGGTATGATATGACAGAAAGTTCTAACTAAGTTGTATGTTGCCTGCCTCAGCTGGATGTTTTGGTATCAGATGGAACTTCACTGGCATCAGCCTTTTTTGATTTTTGGGGGCAAAGGTATGACTAGCTAGCTACTCCCATGCACATCGTTTCACGAATAAAAGGATATTCTGTAACGTAGGGGTATCATTCCTTTGAAGTATACAATTCCTTTATCGATATATATGTTGATAATGTGGTCTGGATTGCTGGAATCTAGTCATATGCTTTTCGAGCTGTGTACGTATCCATCCATGTCTGTTGCAGTTGAGATAACCATGATTGATTGAAGAACGCGATTGTTATAAAGAAAATGTGATTAATTCATAGAGTATAAATACCTATCTCAAGCTACGTTTCAGGGAGTTTTATGAGCACCGTGGGATATACACCCCCAACACTATCTCGTTCTCTCTGATTGGTTGAACCAAATTAACTATAATTAATAAAATTCCTACTTGATTCATTTTACTAAACAACCCCCGCACTTTTGAGGGGGCGTAGACTCGGGGGTGCACTAATTTACCTATGCACTACACTATATCATACATATGGAAGCGCTTAAAAAGTCCGTTATAATAGATCTATAGTAGTGGTTGCGAAACCACTAAACCCTAAAAAAAAAAAAAAAAAAAAAGGCTGCCAAATCAATTTATTGCAATAGTTCAACAAAGATAATGGGTATAAAAACGCAATAATAGTTTTATGTATGATTTTTTTTTAACCAAATCCTATGGTAGCGATTTTAAATATGGAGACGGTTAAAAAAGGCTATAAAAAAATGCTATAGCAATATTTGCATAAACGTTACCAAAGATGTGACATTGTGGTGATGTTTTAACTTATTATTCGTTTCATAGCCGTGATATATAAGATCCTTCTTAGAGTGCGACATGGAAAGAATAAGTATTGCACAAAGATGTATCTAGGGCTAATTTGGGGCCATATGCAGAAAATATATGGTAGCAGAAGCAAATACTACTAGTAATTAACCATCTTTGGCACACCGAATAATCCATATCAAATGGTTCATATCAACGTCGATTATATCCTATCACATGAATAACTGAATAATATCATTTTTTTTTCGTTTTAATTTAATCGAAATATTTTGACTCGATACGAAAATTTATATGTGTATTGAATTTTATCCCTTCTGTCTTATAATACATGCAATATTTTTCTATTAATATTATCCCAAAATATTTATAATATTTTTATTTTTTACAAATATTCAATTTAAAAACAATCAAATCAATCATGTGCGGTTACAATATGCCCACTACCTCTTCTCACAATTGTTATAATAAACACCAATACCATCAAAAAAATATTCTTTTTTCATCAAATATTACAAAATTCAACACAAATATAACCGTGCCCAATCAATTGTTGCAAAAATTATGGAACGAAGGGAGTAATATAATGATCTTTTTATCTCTGTGAGTGCATGAGAGTGATGAGTGGGAAAAAGAAAAAAATGATAATGAAATGATTTGATATGATGTAAAATATAAATATTTTGATGATTTTATACGAAATAAATTTTCAAATAAAAAAAATATTTTATTTATTTTAATCAATCCAAATAAAAAAACATTCAAAATTAATTTAAAACGATGCAGTACTGATGTCGATTGATCATGGAGACAATGCCTGTGCGCCACTTCCCAAAATAATGAATAAATCCAATTGACAACTAATCTTGACTACTTAACTACCCATTTGGCAATTTAGAAATGGACGATGATAAATGGCATATGTGGGATAAAAAAGATTATACACTCAATATTATTTAATCGTTCATTTGTGAAATGAACGATCAAAATTTAAAAATTTTTCGTTACTTTCGCAATTCTTTTTTCCGGAATCCGAGGTTCTTTTTTCCGAAAGGATCAATCCATCAGGAAAAAAAGAACTCCGAAAGACCATTGTAATTTTTGATATATCCGGGATTCTTTTTCCCGGATGGATTGGTCCTTCCGGGAAAAAGAACCTGGGAGACTTTTTTTTTTTTTTTGGTGTATCTGGGATAATTTATCCCGCTATTTGGAATTCTTTTTATCGGATAGGGATGAATTTGAATTTAATTGAACTGTTTATTTTTCAAATGGACGACTGTATAACGCCCCCGAATTTCCGTGCCGGGAGACACGTAGGCGTTATGTCGTCACGGACATCCGGGGTGTTACAGGGTGATATCAGAATAGGGTTTTTAGGTTAGACGTTAAGAAAACACGAAAGATATAGTAAATCAAAATGATAGGATTGCATATGCATTGAGTGTAAGATGAGAAGCATAAGTCCAATGAATTGAGTACATAAATGAGTATGTACTCCTCGAGGTGAGAAATACTTGACTGAAAAGGTCATGAGAACTAAAGCATAAGTTGATGCAAATCAAGTGTGAGGAAGTAATCACCTTGATATTGCAGAGTCAAATACTGTAATGTGTCGAGTTTGTTGCAACGACAAGCAACAACTATAATGGCTCTGTAAGGAAGAAGCTAACTTGGGCTAGACATTGATGTGTCTGAATAATATTATATTGCACATCAATTAATTTTCAGAAATGAAGTACACCAGTCTCAATTGAAGACAAACTAAGTTGCAATATGATTTGTCAATATATATATATAATTCATTAATTAATGACCTGAACGTTGATTAAAAACGATGGGCATGGTCTTACAGGGATCTGACCGATGCTGAAAATATAAGATCTAAGGTGATGAGCAATAGACCTTTGGGGTTAGCCAAGACTGGAATTAATCGATCACTTGTTCAAAGAAGTAGAATCGATCTTGTCAAGAATCATCCTCAATTTTTCTTCTTGGAATTCAATTTCTATTTAACATATGCTCAAGATCGAGACAGGTTGCGAGAATATTAATTTGCAAAGTTTCTTGGTTTACATAAAGTATAAATGCTAGAAGCTGAAAACAATCCATGTGATTGGTCTAATGAATCTCTGGTCATAAATTCATATTGGTTAGAAGAACCCAAAAGCTGATATCAATAGCTGAAAAATGATAAGTTGAAAGACATTGAATTCGTGGATTATATAAGTCATTGAGACGAGTTCAACTTACGTGGAATTTGTGATCTTAAAATCTAGATTCCTTGCTATAAAGAATGTGTTGGCAAATTGGATGTTTCGAGGCTAAAATATTGGTTGCATCTAACAAGAGATGTATATTCTCATAGCTATAATAACTAAGTGTTTTGGAGAGTCCTAGTTAATGGTTTGTGTACAATAACTTGATATTAAAAACATACTAGAGATGTCGAAAACATCAAAACAATATTTTTGCTAGAAAGACATATCACTTGCTAAAGGATGTTGGTACGCCTTGAAACAATCAGATAGCAAAGCTGTATCAATCACTAAATTTTGATGAATTTCTGCCATGTTAATAGATGGAGATCCAGGTAAAGACCTGCATTTCATAGGCATAACTTTATACTAAGTTTTAGTTTTCAAGAGCCTGATGTGGTATGCTGCTCATAAAGTAAGGTTTACTGCTTTATGGCTAACAGTAAACTGCCACTGGGTAAAATCAAGAGCGTTTTAATTACCTTATGTAGGTTTGCTTTTGCTGTCAGTCCTGCTTTTACTGTCAGTACTGCTTGGGTTATAGTATTGCATGTGTTGCCAGTGCTGTTTTTGTTGTCAGTACTGCTTCTGCTGCCAGCACCGCTAGTGTTGTTAGTTCTGCTAAGACAGCTTATGCATGTACGATTGAAGAGTAATTGTGATTTGTTTTGGGTAATCCAAAATACGAGGATTGGATTAAAATAGGTGCCGCTTCTGAATCTGTTGTTATATGGGAGTTGATTTATAAATACGGAAGTCTAATGACTCAAGCTCTGATTAAAAACAATTGCCTTGGGTGTAATGCAAATGTGAAGTTGATTAGAGGTAAGCCTAAATCAAAGGTAAACTGTGTATGTTGTTATCTTTTCTGATATGGGAGGCACTTTATGAAGACTTAAGTTGTATTGCTGGAGAATAGGTCATGATTGCTACAAAATATTGTTGTAATGATAAGAAATTATTTATGTACGCTTCGAGTGTTCAAGATTGAAAAATTTAGAGCTAACATGCTGGGTTGTGGATAAAAAAGTTTGAAGTTATTGACAAATAAGCTTATCGTTATGATACAGATGGCATTGACTATAAGCTATCTATTTTAATTGAATTATGTTGCAAGCAACATTCAATTAAAATTATGCATTAGTTTGCACTTGTTTCAAAGTCTCATGGTTTTTGATCCTCGAAGTTTCAGATTAAGATGGTCATGCGTGTTGGGAATTGGCCTATACGTGTTTGAATTTTATGTGGAAGTAGTAAGCACTGTTTTGTGGTTCTCATAAATTTTTAATGTCATTGGATGATCTTTCATTGTTTGAGGATCATGATGAGTAATTTTGAAAGCTTAAGGTAGTAAGCACGATGGAGAATTCCGTTAGCCATCAACGTGAAGGTTTGCGCTCCAATTGAGAAATATTGAACTAAGCAAGGATTAAGCCAATATGCATTGTGTATCAATAATCTCAATGAGTGATGTACCACTACGGCTGTATAAGAGCGTTGCAGACTAAACTGAAAGGAGATATAGATTATCTTGTCGATCGAATTAATGGGATTATTGGGATACATGATTATTTTACGATCCAGTCAAAAGCAATCTTAGTAATATGGATGATTTTGAGGATTTGAGATTGTTGAACTCCGAATAAGAGTTTCAAATTGAGATACTCTCCTCTTTGTAATGGAACACTGATCTTGGTTTATGAATTTCAATTGGAGGAATTGGTAGTAATTGAGCAGTGGTCAACTACTTTAAATTTTTGGATGAAAGCAATGTTGATGTCATATACCGTTACACATACTTGTGGTGGATTATGAGATAGTAAGTAAGTGTTAGAAAGGATGATGATCCGGCAATCGTGCTAAATGATTGTGGATTATGAAAGGATATGTATTGCACTTCACTGAGCGACATAGAATGTACTCTAGCTGATATTAGCAGAATACATATGTGAATGGGTAATAGTCGATTCAGAAGATAACTTACGACACTTGGAAAGAAAGAAAGAAAGTTGTGAATTTCGCAACGAGATACGATATATGTCTATAAGACAAGATTGAAGTGCAAAAACAGAGGGTTTACTGCAATCTTTGAAAATATCGTTGTGAAAGTGGAAATTCATTGATATGGATTCTGTTGGTAGATTTCTAACAACAACAAATGGGCAGGATATCCAAACACTACAAGCCTTAGGCATATGCGAGGCAGAGATCATATAAGTTTTGAGGAGAAACATTTGACCTCGGAGGCAACTTGGGAGGAGAAAACAATACGGAGGCAATATTCGCATCTATTTTCCAAAAATTCCTCAATTACCTTTACTTAAATTTAGTTTTTAGGACGAAACTTCCTAAAAGTTGGGGACAATGTAATAATAAGCGAAAAATTTTGAGAATTTAAAAATGAATATATAGCGTTACGATTTTAAAATAATCACGCTAAAAGGGTTATAGACTTAATCCGAAGAAATATTTGATTACTAAATCAAATATAATGATAAAATATTTGGGATGATTATTTGAACGCGTCAATAAATATTACGAACGAATAACTTTACAACATTATAAACATTGCATGTTAGGGCTAGCAATTTTAATCCCATAAATAATAGATTATGACTCGGGAGGTCATATTTTCGTATATGGGATAAATCTATCGATGCAAATAAATTACCGATGAATAAATATTATGAAGTTTAAATAAAAAGTGGACTGAACGAGACGTATCGTGGGACGAAACGGGGTATTCTCACCCACTTCTCCCACTTCCTCCCGCTTTCTCCTTTGCACTCACCCTTCCACTCCAACCACCACCGCTCTCACTTTTCCTCATCAGCCACCACTTCTCCAGCTACGATCACCAGCCGTAGCCACCTCTCCGGCCACCAACAGCAGCCAACGCACTCATCATCATCATCGCTTTCATCACTTCGTCACCACACTTTCACCACCATCGTTTACATCATCATTACGGCGCCACAAGAGCTGGGATAGCAACGGCAGCCGGAGTGGAGGGACAATATCGACAGTCCGACTAGAGAGCAATAACAGATTCATCCGTGTGATCGTGTGCATAAGGAAATCAAACACGAATCGAGGTAACATCACTCGTCCGAAACGCCTCTTTGATTCGTTCACAAGCTTTCTTTGCAACTCGTGCGTGTTTGGGATATGTTATGCTGTGTTTGATGTGTGTGCAATGGTTTGGAAGCGTTGTGGTGTTATTTGAAGGATCCGTAGCGTTGGACGGAAGTTTTCTGCACGTTCTGGGCTGCAGAATAGTCGCAGTCGCTACCATCCTGGGTCGCGCCCGCGACCGGGAAAAATCTGGCGTTTTGGCATGCCAGGCACGTCGCTCCCGCGACAGCCCTTGGTCGCGCCCGCGACGGCTACCTGGTCAAGAAATCGTTGATTTGATGCGTCAAACCTTAAATCTAAATGCGTATATAAGATATATATACTCATACGCAAGGAAATATAGCATTTAACATGCATTTGGGGCATTTGGGGTTGAAATGAACTAGAATACACCCAATACATTATATATATATATCCTCACGGGGAATAAATAAAAACAACCTCTAAACGAAGGATATGGGGGATATAGAGCATAGTTATACTATCTGTGTGAACTAATGAACAAGCAAACGAATCAAAAAATATCGCATCCCTGAACTGATAAGATCGACATTGACGTCTCTTTTGGATCCGTTGGATCTTTGGTCATTTTCTCCAGAACTATTTAGAAGGTCGAATATGGTGTCCTTTTTTTGATCCATTGCGATCATCTGTTGCATTCCTTGAATAGCCTTGGTAGCTTTGTTTGAGTCATTGCACTCCATTGTTATCCTCTGAGTCAACGTCACGGGTGAGAACTAGCTAGGGAGCGGTGGGCATCCCCCATCCTCTTTGCATGCATGCAGCAGCTTCTACACCGTTGTGGCGGGGGGTTGCTCTCTGCAGGTTGGCCCAAATTATCTCAATGCTGGCATACGGTGCCTCATTGAATACGCACGAGTGGTGCAAGACGATGCACAAAGTAGGCAGGTGCGAAAATACAATCTCATGGGTAGCCCGGCTGACGATGTGGATGTTTTCGTGAGTTGTGCGATGCGATGAGAAATTTCATGTTTGTTTGGTTTTTTTTTTTTTCGATGAAATGAAGCTATCGGGTGTCGTTGGCTGCGATGAATATAAGAGATTGGGATTTGTTTGATGTGAATAGATTCTCGGCTGGGATTGTATATCTTTTGATGAGTCTATGGAATGTGTCGGGAAATTTCATGGCTAGGTTGGTGAATTGGATCTCTTGTTGGCTGTGATGAATGCAAGAGCTTGGGTTTTGCTAAGTTGGGTAAGGGTTCAAGGGTTGCGAAATGCTGTCATGCATCGTTTGAACTGGGCCAAGGAGTTTCTGACATCCATCGGGGCGTAATGAAGCGTATTTATGTCGTAGTGATCAAGAATGTGGCCGATCTGTCGTAGTGATCGGGGTAAGAAGTTGCCAGTCGAAGCTTGGATCTCCGTGGTTCATTACAAGTATCAATTCGTTGGGCGATCGATAAAGATTGCTTCCAAGCATGTCGCAGCTAGTGGTTTTTCTATAAAGAGTGTTACAAGAGGCAAAGGAAGCTGTTGATAATTACAGCGAGCGACCCTCCAATGTTAAAGGCAAAGATACTCCATTTAGCGAGTTTACTTTCTCGTTAAGGTATCATATATGACCATCGACCCACCTCATATTATGTACTTACTGATATATGGAGTTGTTATGGATTACTGTAATTTAGTGTGTAATTATATACATCATGTGTTAACGATGAGAAACAGATAAGGTCAGGAAAAAAAGGATAAAAGTGGTATTATGTTTTGATACGAATCAATGATCTGTCAAGACACTTTTTTTTTTTTTTTTAAGAACTTACGTTTGAACGGGATGCAATTTTTATTGCAAGAAATTACCCGGATTGAGTTGTGTTTTCATCCTTCTTTTTCCACTCCACAACAAATGGCTTTTTTACGCTTCGTTTGTGAGTTTAAAGAGAAAAAAGAAAAAAAGAAAGGTAAGTGTTAGAATATGAAGGGGAAAAAAAAATCATTGTCTATTTTTACATTTGTGATTTGGGGAGAAAATCATGAAAAAATTCTTTTGTGTTGCCTATAAGTAGAAAATAAGGGTAATGGTTATTACAACAAATCCTGCCAATTGCGTATATGAGAAAAAATTTTATTTTCTATCTTTATGTTTGTGACTTGGGGGAGAAAATCATAAATAAATTTTTTGTGTTGCTTGTGAGAAGGAAATGATGCTAATTGTTACTGCAACAAATATCACGGATTGTGTTTCATTTCATTTTTTCTCTCTTCATTACACAAACTCTCGCACATTTTGTGTGTGAGTTTGAACTGAAAAAGGAAAAAAAAAAGTTAGAATATTAAAAAATTAAAGAAAAAAATAATCATTTTCTATTCTTTATGTTCATGAGTCGAAAAGGAAAATCATTATTATTATTATTATTTAATTGTGTTGCTTGTGATAAATGGGATAATGGTTATTCCAACAAATTTTATGGATGCGTGTTTAATACTACGCGGAGAGAAAATTGTGAATAATTTTTCTTGAGGTGCTTGTGACAAGGAAATGGAGTAATTGTTATTGCAACGAAATTTGCAGATTACATTGTGTTTAGGGAATTTTCTCACAAAAAAAATCCAAATTCATATAAATAGGAAAAAAATATTTTCCCTTTCAGTACAATTTCATGTTACTGAACCCATAGCCATGAAAAAGAAACACGCATTGAAACGACGAACCGTCCTTTGATCCAAATCCAACTCAAATCGTCCTTCAAGTCGAATCGTAATACGAATTCAATTTCACTCCTCAATCGCGAACGGCACACTGTTTCAACAAAAAAATCGAGTGACAAAAGATAAAATCGATAAATTAGGGTTTAATTATTCGAAAATTGTAAAGAAAATTGAAATTATTTGATAAGAACATGAATGCATGTATAACTTCAAAAGAAATGATTACAGATTACGTTTATATGATTTGGTAAACAAACAAACAAACAATACATCTTCACAAAAAATTTAGGGTGCCTTGTAACCGTCTTCACTTCGCATGTGTTTTAAAAGTAATTTTTTATATTAGATTTAGACTAATTAAGCAATGCAATTGTAATTTTGAGTTGAAACTTTATTCAGGGAAACTGTTTGACTGAGTCGCACTGAACATATTCTTAAAGACGCACTGTTATGCAAGGGTTGTTGACAATTGCTCAACGAGCCAACATCTAATTGAAGCAACAACTCACGCACAACATCATCACCAAATCATCATTTATTTTAGAGTAATCAACATGACTGAAAATTAGTGTCCTAGAATTCCCAAAATTTGCAAAATTATTCAGGCATCCTATTTAATTGTACGGACGCATTGTTTGAGATTATGAAACACTGACAGTATTCAGGCATCGAGTTTCAACAAACTGACTCATTGTATCATTTCGACAATCTCAAACCACAATCGAATCACGAGAATCCAAACCTATTTCGCTACACTCAACATTCACATTAAATGAAGATAAACGAAGACATTTCGAGAGCTCAAATAACACAATCAAATCCTCTTAATCATTCAATTAGCATCGATCATGATCCGAAATCGAATAACAAACTAAATTTATTCAATGAGTAGATTTTTAAACGATCTAGTACCTTGTCAACAACATCTTCGAATTTGAAATCAGAATAACATAAAACGATCGAGATATATCACCAAATGTATAAACAAAAATGATCTTATCATCCATTATAAACAGGATCGACGATGATGATGACAATCATGAACAAAATTCGTTGTTGATCTCGGTGAGAATCATCGATTTGGAATGAGAAATTTGATGAAAGATGTCCATTTTTATGATAGACAATGAAAAAGGAGACAGTTATCAAAAAGATCGCATGTTTGTTTCGGAAAAATTTGAAATTATATGAAAGATAGATTATTTTAGCATATTGTACGATTTATAGAATATTTTATAAAACATAGGGATAATTTTCTGTTGCGTTTAATCATTCTCTCCACTTCACAATAAATGACGTCCTCAAATTTCAAAAAAAAGATGTATCTTAAGATGAGAGCATAATAATTAAAAGATCTACTAACATGAACTTGACTTAAATTTCAGAGCACATCCTTCCAAATTTTATCTCCACCATTGATTTTAATTAGCCATATATAAACTTTGTGTTTTATGACGTATTTTCTTTTTTTATTCTTTATTTTTAAATATTTTTCATTCAAATATTGAAAAAATCATAATTCACACCGTTGGATGCTTCATATCATATTCAATTTTTGGTATGTAATAACACATATTCACCAAACTCATTCAACAAATTGTTACTAATTTGTACATCTTATTTATATTTATCTTCTATTCGTGTTATCAGAATCTACTTCCGTTATAATGATCCATTAAACTATGAAATCTCATGAGTCTAATTCTTCATTTCTTTATCGTATCTCATTTAATGTTCATTTTAAATCCTGCATATGAAAAACAAACATGAAAAAACTGAGATAATTGTTATCGAAAATAGAGTATCTATATTGTTATATTCTTTTTGATATTCTATTCTTGGATATTTTTCTTTGATGATGGACGTTGGGATTGCATTAGCCAATCACATGAAACTAAAAAATAATTATCACAAATAAACTAATAAATAAAATATCCAAATAGAAAATACATAAACTAGCTACGCATTTCTCAATGCAACACTTATTATTTTCATATTTGGTGCGATTGCATCCTTTAATTCTTTTATTTTTTCGTTTGAGCTAAGAAAATCACACTCTTCTAAATACCGAATATGCAGCTCCCCCTAACCACAATTCATATATAAGCCCGTTAATGACACACTCCACGAACCGAATTTTGCTACTGCAGCAATGTTGCGGTTGGGGCACTAGTAATTTACACATTGATTTACAGGACGTTTCATCCTCATGTTCATCAAATTCTAATGGCTCTCTCAGTCTCCACCTGCACTCCGCTTTGCTTCCAAACCCAAGGTAAAATCTCTTCATTTCTCATCCATTGAACCCAATGATACTATAAAATTTTACTTTACAGTGATTACCCCTTCATCCTGGTTCGATTCCCTGCAGCAAGGTTGAATGTGAAGATGATGAGGTCGAATTGTGGACCGCAAGGTGTGAAAACCCTAGTGGAATCCGTCGGGATTCCTCGAATGATCACTGCCCCTCAAGTGTCACTCCAAACGGGCAACTGGGTCAAGCTCATTTGCGGCGCTAGCTTCGAGGTGATGCTGAACCTTAAACCCTAATCTGGATGCCATATGTTTTCCGGATAGTGTTTGGAGGGGAACAAACACTAGGGTTTAACACGAATGTTTGCGATAGTGAATTATAACCTCGTTTGTTTTTTGTTTTGGCACTTTTGATTAGGATGTGGTTGATGTGAGGAATCTGTCTCTAGTTTATACTCTTGCGGGTGGTGAGTTTTGGAATTTGTGACGAGTTGCATCGTGTGATTACCTTGCAATGGAAGTTAAGTTTTAGACTGCTGCTGGTCTGTCGGGTTTAATATCGAAATGCTATTGCAGTTGATTGTATAGACTGTGCTGCTGATGCTTCGGTGGTAGGTGCGGTAAATGAAGGGATTGAAGCAGCTCGGCACATTGTGCCACTTCGTAGACCATGGGTTATGATCAGTGTAAACGACGATGAAGATCTTCACTTTCGTAAAGCTGGTAATTGTCATGATTTCCTGATTGTAGCAGTTTCTTTTGTGTTGTATTTGAGTGGTGATCGAGCAGCATGTATTGTCTTAAACCCTATAAAATGTTTTACTGCTTGCTTTATTTCGTGAATCATGGCTGGCCAAGTCCATGGATTGGTTTAGAGTTCAGAGGATTCTAGAGGAAAATTTCAAGGCAAATGTCATTGGTTGTCACTTGTCAGATCGTAGAATCGTGTATAACATGTGGTAGTTCTAAATCAAACATTAGCACGAATGCAAATCTTTGGCCGAGCTTGAATTGTTTGACCATATCCTTATATTGTGACGGTTAAGTTTGGTTGAACCAGAATTTGATCCCGAGGATTGCCCGCTTGATTGTTCAAGGCCATGTGTACTTGTTTGTCCTGCCAATGCAATATCCCTATCAACAGGGAAATCATCTGAACTGCATTATGATGGTTCCAGTTTGCAAGAAAAATGGAGGGTAAAGCATGATCTTCTTACACTTTGTCAATTGTGATATATAACTGTTCACATTTCATCTTACAATGTTCGAACAATATGTAGGGAGGTGTCATAACTGACAGATGTTACGGCTGTGGACGCTGCTTTCCGGTTTGCCCTTATGATAAAATAAGTCAGTACTGTTCCCGACAAATTTCTGTCTTCTTATGATTATCTTTCTTTCTTCTGTGAGCTTCATCGGTTTCAGGATTGCATGGTTTGCAATCCTTAATAGTTGCAACAAAAGTGATCACCAGTAAATTACAATTACTATGGTTTGCACTCTAAAATCTGCAACCTTAATAGTTGCAACAAAAGTGATCACCAGCAAATTATAATAGTTGAATGGCTGCAGGAGTGACTACGTATGTGAGGGATGCAAAAACCACAGCTGAACTACTTGTGAGAAATGATGTTGATGCCATTGAGATACATACCAATGGAAGGTAGAATAATTTCTTGACTATCTTATTTCAGGATTAAGCCATCTAGGAATGGTGTATTTAATGGATAACTATTAATGGTCAATGTAATCTCACTTTGTTGTATTGACCTGACGGAGCTGTTGGTGCATGAGTAAATACTGAAGTATGAACTGCGGCTATAATGTGAATTATTGTTATGGAAGCTTTGAATCTCTTCCTGACCTGTTGCTGGTTTCTTATTAGGCAATTTGATTCTTTTAAAGCACTTTGGACTGATCTGGGAGGTTCTCATGGTTGCCTGAAGCTAGTGGCTGTATGCGCGAAGCTAATGATCTTCTAAAACATTATTGTATATTTTCGATCGAGTATGATTGTTACACAAATTTGTTCTTCGCTTTCCTGCTCGCAGATAAGCCTGCCTGATGTTGGGGAATCGACCACTGCCCTGATGTCCTCCATGTTCTCTATCATGAAACCGGATCTTCATGGCTGTAATTTGTGGCAGGTTCTTTAGCGTCTTCAGTTTCAAGTCAATGTTTGGAATAAAGGGTTTGGATACTTGATCACCATTTAAACATTTTGATCTCAATAACATGGTAACCAAAACCATTATACGCTTGGCTATCTGTCAATTGGCCATTTTGAACTGTTTAAGGCTTAGTGATTCATTTACTGGCCGGTGGAAGACTTTGTAAACATTAAAAGGTGCTGGACTGAGATTCAGAGGCCCGTTTTACAGAAGTCATTTGGTTCCCACGCTTTTACTGGTTTTAAACTGGCTTAAAATAGCTGATCGATTTAGGTCTTTTGTGAAAACAGTTGGATGGCCGACCAATGAGTGGAGACATTGGACGAGGTGCCACGAGGGAGGCAGTAGCTTTTGCTGTCCGCTTGGCCCGAGCAACGGACCGACCTCCTGGTTTGCAAAAGGACGCTCCTCCTACGACACCGTGTGTTTTATTTTGTTGTTTCATTTCTAATGGACATTTTCTCTCTACCTTTCAGGTTTTCTTCAGCTGGCTGGTGGTACCAATGCTCACACGGTTGACTACTTGAAGAAGGAGGGGCTGTTCCAAGAAACTTCTAAAGCAAGTATGTTCCCGCTGTTATCTTGCCGATTTTAAAGTTCTTTTGTGCGTTTATTGTTATGAACTTTCAGGTTGACTACCTTCCAGGTTTGTCTTGTAACATTTGGCATATGAGCGTATCTATTGAAGATGCTCTCCAGGATCGAGGTATGGATGGCCCTCCAAGTTCTTGGAACTCCCCAATTGGTGGCATAGCTTATGGCGGCTATGCTAGGAAGGTCAGTCCAACTTCCCCTCTTTGTGATTTATCTTCCTCGTATGATTCAGGTGATTGAAAATTGTGTTTTCCCCCCTAATCATGTTGTATGTGGCGGTCTTTGATGCTCCTATTACCCAGCTGTTGATATACTGTTGTTGGAGATAGAGTTGGGTAGGCACTCCAAGAACACAGAACTAGGTGCTTTGGCCCGTGATCTGCCATATTCTATTGCGGTTCTAACGAGGCAGACCGTGATCATAAACATGGATCATTACTTGGTTAGATATACGATCGCATTCACGGGATACTATTTATCTTTCTGGAACAGCGTATTAACATATTAAAACCTCAACCTTTAGCATCCTTATCCTTGTACTGCTACATCTCGAACATTTTGCCCCTTTGGATTTTGTTTGTCCTTTTGGGTCTGGTTACGCATGTGTTCCTCTATTGTCAGATTGTTGGGAGAATATTAAGTTCGATGCAATCCGAGTTTGGGCTCGCTGCTTGTATTGAGGATCATCCTGAATTCTTGAGGGAGGCATTGATAGAGGCCCTAAGTTTGGTGGGCACTGTCAAATGCTATGATCTTGCTTTCATCCATCAGAAGTAAACAAAGACTTTGTATCTTTGCCCCTTGAGCGTTTTTCTGTCTCACGTTGCTGTTGCTCCAGTTGAAGGTTGTCCAAGCTTTCTAATCGTGGTTCCGCCGCACGAAGTTACCCTGATGTAAGGTACCCTTTCCCCACCCCTTTTAAGACCAAATTTTTTTTTCCTGCCATTGTGAGAAATTAACCGAATCTACTAGATGTGATCCTGCCCAAGCTATCACTTTGCAGTCGTGCACTGCAAATTATTTTGAGGTTGTATTAGGATCCGCTACATGATTACAAATAGTTCAATGAGAACTTCAAACAAGTATCTCTAGCAAGATTCAACCTGTTACAGATGATAGGATAGGATAGTCCCTGTTACAGATGATGAATACGAGAGGCTGAAATATATCAGCTGAAAGGTTTCTATTTATCGGCCTCTATTAACTCGATCAATCTGTGAACGGATTAGGATCGTCCGCTGTTGCTATTCGGTCATCGGGGTTGTTGATCCAACGGTTGCGGGTTATTTGGTGGTTAGGGTTTGTTTTTGTTTCGTGATTGCATCTTTCATAGGTATAATTTTTTATAAGATTATTTTTAGATTTATTATTTTTAGGATTGATATTTCCTTAATAAGATTTTAAATTATTTTTTTCAGATTTTTTGAAGTGCAACAACACTTGTCTTGTTGAGTTGGCAGAGGATCCAGGTCTTTGTGAAACTAGCACTCTATATCAACGTCGCATTTCTTGAATAGTCCATCTCTCTATGTTTCTTGTGTAAACTGAGTGATTCATTGATTTGCACTTAGTCAGATTGTATCTGGCCTGGGAATGGTATCATTGGTTGGATGATTAACGGAAGGTACTTGAAATAGAAAAGAGGAAGGGAGTGAAGTGACGCTGACGTGTGAAACAAGAATAATAGTGAAGAAAGAGGGTACACAGCCAAGACAGAGATCCAAATTTGTTGGCAAGCACAAAATTTTCAAGTTCTAAGAGTACACAGAATTGAATATTCGAGTGGATTTATGATCTTTTTTTGTGGTTGGGTGGAAAATGAATAAATTTGTGGAAAGTGTGCTTGTGCGTTTGGGTTCTCCCAGGATCTTGAGGTGGGTTGAACTCATGGTTGGTGGTTTGCGAAACACCGTTGTTATAGATCAACTCGGAACCGAGTGTTCTTTGAATCGTTTATGTTCGTCTAATTGTCTTGATTGTATTAGGTTGCAATCAGCTTACCCGTTGTTGTAGTTCAACTATCTTGTGTTTTTTGCGTATGTATTTTCCTATTACATCATTACATGTACGTAAACTAGTGATTGAATCCTGTTCCTTGTTCGTAATCCTTGTCTAACCTCCTGTTTTTACATCATTTGATATCAGATATCATGGTTGCAAACAGTCAAAGAGCAAATATCGATGTGTGGGCGAGAGTTACCATGGATAACGACTCGAGGTGAGTAGATAACAAGGAACTCTTGGCATCGAAAGGAAAAGTGGCTTTTTTGTATGCATTAACTTGAGTCATTCTCAACATATGGTTCATTGCAACCTTTTTGTGACATCTCACAGATCCATTGTTTGAAACGAGTATCTCGCCTGCCTTGTTTTCTTCGTTTAGAACTTCCAATGTGGCTCAGGTTTTGTTACATCTAATGTGGACCTGTATGATGAATGACTATTGTTTCTTCTTGTTACATTTACCTCGTTATGCATTTAAGTCCATTGATTAGTCGGAGTATGGTACAACCTCTACATCTTCATTTCGCCCCTCCAAATAAACTTCACAAATTAGAAATTTGGTCCCTAGAATAGGTAAATGCAGATTATGATCCTACAACTTTTCGTTTGTGGTCGTTTCTACGTCGATATCATCGATGCTCATATTCGTGTCATGTTATGTCATGGTGCTGTGTGGTCCTGTATTAGGAGAGAGAGATCTATCTTTGAGTTGGTCCTCTAGTTTTTCATTTGTTATGATTTCTACTATAATCTTATTTTTTAGACGGTCGATGCCATGACATTATTTTATTTTATTCAAGAGACGAAAAACACGTAGTTACTTGATACATCTTTATCAGAGTATTTGATAATCAACCTTAGTGGGGCAACTAGCAGACGATGCAAGATCCACCTACCATGTTGAAAACAAGCTCACCGAACATCATAATTTAATGTTTTCTTGGCTAAGATTATACTATGTGAACATGTTTCGACCCAAAAAGGAATTCCGACCAAAAAAATTATTAATAAATAGACTTCTGAATTCTTATTCTAATGATCTTGAATCCTGTATACCTATATGAATAAATTGAGTTTTTCAACTCATGAAAGAATAGTTGTACGGTTCCAATTTGATAGGTGCCACCACATAAAGTTTAAGAAATATTGATTTAATGATTAGCAATCTATCATCCAATTATGTGAGATGGAGGTTGACACCCCTCAGCACCTCGCAAACAAAATGACCTCTTGTGGTTAATTGTATATAAAAAAATTTTATTGTTAAAAACATTAATCATCCTAACTCACGACTGGCCATCCTAGAGCATCCACAACGCTTTTCATCTTAAAACTCAGCAAAAGGTGGTTTATTGATCATTTTTAGAGAGGCTCATGTGTTTTGAAGGTTAAAATTGTTCCATGCATATAATAGCCTCAATTGAGAGGCTTGATTTGTATAGAAAAAAATGAAAATTGTGAGGTGGAAAAAAAAATGTTTGTT
This sequence comes from Drosera spatulata, assembly GCA_035668315.1. Taxonomy (NCBI): domain Eukaryota; kingdom Viridiplantae; phylum Streptophyta; class Magnoliopsida; order Caryophyllales; family Droseraceae; genus Drosera; species Drosera spatulata. The sequence continues at coordinate 20,262 of JAOVYX010001990.1, read as the reverse complement.
GATCAGGAAGTAAGAGGACGAGAGATTGATGGAGGCTCTCAAATAGCAATTTGTGTAGTAAAGTTTTGGATCAAGATCCTTCAAATTTGAAGTGGAGTTTTTTTCATCACTGTGGCCATTTTTATGCCTTTGCTCTTTATATAACGAGTTTGCTCTTCATTGGTTATGTAACCAATGTGGATGCCCTTAGAACAAGTAAAATAACTGATGTTATTATTTCACTATTACCATGATGATTTGGAAATATCATTCGGTCAATAACTGAATCTGGTATGTGATTCAGTGAATATCAAAATCAAGAAAAGTTTGATTTCGTCGAGAAAAATTGGTGGTGGTGGGTGTAATGTCGCGATGTGACTTGTGAGCTAACTAACCAAAGCCCAATGCCACGTGACCCGCTCGTCCTCTCATTTCCTCCCCCGAATTCATTCTCTTCCGAGTTTTCTCTGTGTCCGATGAATATGATGATGGTAGCTGCTGTTGTTTGATATACACACGAGAAAAAAAGAGAACAGACAAAAACGAGACCACAACACTCCCCCCTCCACAGGCTCACCTTCCCCTCTCACACCTATATATATTTATACCCCTACAAATTCCCTTTATTTTTTCTGTGCGTCCATTTTTCATTTCTGTTCTCTCTCTCATTGCCCCTACTCTCAGGTACGTAGATCTCGACCCACCCTTTCTATAGCCATCTGATTTGATGTTGTTTCTGTTTGATTTCGAATTCGTGTGATTGCAATTGCGAATTGTTTTGATCTCGATCGATGTGTGATTCAGTTTGGTATTTTTGGATCGTTGATTGATTTGATTTGATTCAGTGTGATTTGTTGGTGGTGGTGGTCGGATGGTGATGTGTGATTCGCCAATTTGCTGGAGGAAGTAGTTGAACGCGTGGTGGAGTTGAACCAGATCTGATTTGTTGGTGGATTGGTGGATCAGTTGATCGAGAGGCTTCGAACTTTTATTCATTTGTTTTACCTACATTTTTGTTTCCGTCTAAGGTTGGAGTGATCTTTGGCCTGAATTGATCTGGGGTTGCGGTTCCGATTTGAATTGTCATGTGTGATGTGGTTTGGATCATGGAATTTTTGTTGGGGGTGTAATGGTGGTGGTGGTGGGCGACAAAAAGCAAGGGCTTTTGGATTAGTATGATTTATCCGACCAACGACGGAGTTTGAACTGTCTGCGTCGGTGTAGTATCTGGCAATTCGATTTTATTTTGAACTTTGGTCATTTTAGCCGGTTGAATTGAACTGAATTGAATTGGAGTCATCAGGTTGTTTGGGATTTTCTATTTTCTTGTGGTTTTGTGTTTGAGTTCGTTTGTTCTGACTTGCTTTTGGTGACTGTGTATTGCCACTTATGATTCGCGGAATGGCTGATTGGTTTGCTTGGACTATATGCATTATAGTAAAAATCAACCTTTATTGAATTCTTCTAGAATGCGACTTCAAGCACTCTTTGCCTCTCAAATTTGACAAGTGCATTGTCGAAGTTGACTTGGAGTGCCACACTTGAATATGCGCTTCCATGTATGTATTTACGGGTCGGAAATGGAAACCAATTTCAAAGAAACTTTCTTTTCACCGTCGAATGAGACATGGCACTGCATAGTCATACTTTTGCAACATTTAAGCTTTGGATGCTGAGAGACAAGGGATGCTAACAAATGGATTCTTTCGAATGCCACAATGCCATTGATGCTGTGTGACAACAATACTGTTCCCTGCTAAGGGACAAGAGATGCTTACAAATGGATTCTTTTGTGCTGAAATGTAATGAATGTAGCAGTTGCTCCTAATCATTAATCGAGCTATGATGGTCGTCTGGACATGTCAATTTTCTGCTTCAGCTGTGAGGCCTCTGTGTCATGAATGATGATTGTGAGGTTAAGTAAAGGATCCTCATACGTTTTGGGACCAGTATTCGAGATGCCACTTCCTCCAGTATTATAGAATCTCCCATTTTATTGAAGATTCTTGCTGGAACAATTACATTCTCGTGTTACCTTGCTGCCTCATAGATTTGATGTAAATACTTGAAGACACATGGTCATTTTTTGTTTAGATTTTACCCCCTTATTTCGCTTAAGAACGAACTCATTTTTCTCATTTCAAAATTAAGGTTGATGGGTCATCTTTCCCTTGTTACCCCCCATCAGCCTTGTAGAATCCTATTTGCCTCTGACGTTTAATCATTTATCCCTTGAAAATTTAACGGAAAAGATGCATATTGTTGAGGTCAATTATATAATCGTAGTGCTTTCTGTTCCGTTGGTTGTTTCACGAATGATTGTGACTGCTTCCGCATGGCCAACAAGCTGGTTTTTCTATTCTCATTCTGTTTGAGCATGCTGTGTGTTTCTTATTGATCGCTTTTTGGTGCCTTGAGTCTCATTATGATGTTATGAGATGGTATTCACTTTGTATGTATCGTCATTCTACAATTTAGTCTAACTAGAGCATTGTGTTGATGTTCCTAATCCTACATTTATAGGCCACTGTGACTGTCAGCATCATGGCCACCGGACAACTCTTCTCCAAAACCACTCAAGCATTATTCTACAATTATAAGCAACTTCCTATACAGCGGATGCTTGACTTTGATTTCCTTTGTGGTAAGTTTACTAATAGCTCGGTACAGGTACAGCAACGAGTTCAAATGATGCTCTTTTATTATCTGAAGATTATATGTCATCGTCAACATACAATGTCTGGATGGATTTTCTCATGTTGTAACACATGCTGATTCAGGGCGTGAGACACCGTCAGTCGCTGGGATTGTCAACCCAGGCGCTGAGGGATTTCAGAAACTATTTTTTGGTCAGGAAGAAATCGCTATTCCCGTCCACTCTACGTGAGTTTCTTTCGAATCCAGCTGCATTAATCTATTTAAAATTTATTGGGACCTGTAGTGTTTATGCTATTTGGTTGTGCTGTATGTTTTATATATAAGGCCTATGAAAAACAAGAGAACTGTATACCTTCTATCATAAGTTTTTTTGGTGGCTTGTGTCTGCTTTTCCCAGTCAATAGTGAATATTTCATTTTACGCCATGTCACTATCTACCAACAACTACGAAAAAATCTCTGTCTTGTGCAACATCCAAACACGAGTGATGATGTTTTGAGCACCTCTGTTAAAACTCCAGCTTTTTTTTGGCTCTGGTGGTTCACGCTTCCTTCACCCCCACGTACTTGTGCTAAATTCTTTGGATTCTTTGGAAAAAAGGATTTGTCTTCCTTATAACGTGGTATATTTGTCACAGGCTTAAATACAAGTAAAATTTAAATGGTCAGATATTAATGTTTCAGTCCCTGGGCTTCATTCATTATGTTAACAAATCATCTCCAAGCACCACACATATGTGATCTAATATTCAAGTTTTACTTTTTTTTGGATTTTTTTCCCCAGGGTCGAAGCAGCCTGTGCAGCACATCCTACCGCTGATGTCTTTATCAATTTTGCATCATACAGAAGGTCTGATCTTAATCTTCTAACTTTAGTGTCTTGGAGACAATATGCTACCTCCTTTCTAATGATTGAGTTTACTGAAAATGCAGTGCTGCTGCGTCATCATTGGCTGCCCTGAAACAGCCAACCATTAGAGTTGTTGCCATAATTGCGGAAGGTGTTCCTGAGTCAGACACCAAGCAACTGATTGCATATGCTAGGTCAAATAACAAGGTAAAGAAATTTATATAGAAAAAAAGGTTTAAGCATGACATATTTTCTTGCTTTTCGATGGCATTTTCTGATCATTGAAAAAAGTGAGGAATTAATAACACAGTGGGATCAATTTATTTTCTAAACACTGATGCCTAGTATCTGGTGTCATGTAACTTTCAATTTCTGCATAGTTGGAAGTGATTTTGTACGTGTGGGTTTACCTGAAATTTGATCTGCACATGCTCTTCCTAAAAGGTTGTCATTGGCCCTGCAACTGTCGGTGGAATTCAAGCTGGAGCATTTAAAATTGGTGACACGGCTGGAACAATAGATAATATAATCCATTGCAAGCTCTACAGGCCTGGATCTGTTGGTTTTGTTTCTAAATCTGTATGTGCTCTTCTCTTTTGAAATTCTATTTTGTTTGATTACCTGGAACGAAGTTGTCCTTATTTTCATTATTGATGATATGAACTACAACCACTACAGGGTGGCATGTCTAACGAGTTATACAATACAATTGCACGTGTAACTGATGGAATTTATGAAGGTACTGACTTTTGCTGAGAATTCATCTTGGCACTTTCTGATTACTCAGCCGTTTTCTTTTCAAGTGCTACATGGACTCGTTTTTGGACCTTTAAAGGTATTGCCATTGGAGGAGATGTCTTCCCTGGCTCAACACTATCAGATCATGTTCTGCGTTTTAACAACATTCCGCAGGTATCAATCCCTTCTGATGTGCTTGCCTGTTGTAGCATTTTAGGAAGTGTTTCACATTTATGAACTAGGAACTCTTTATTCTTTTTTTTTTTTTTTTTTTCTTAGCAGCTCTCTTTGTTATTTACTCTTGAACTTATGCTGCCAGACCATCTTTTTTTTTTTTTTTTTTGTGGTTCTTATCAATTATCATTCAAGGTTCTTTTCTTGTGCGACTTACTAAGGCAATAACTTCAGTGTGGTATCCAAAATTTTACTGACTCGAGGATGATGGAGCGTTCCTCATTTAGTATATGAGCCGATCTGATTACATTAGAAAGGTATAACAAAGCCTAAAGATAATCTGCAGTCTGCACAAAAATTTATAATTGGTACTCTATGGAGAAACATTTTTCAGATGGAAACCAGTCTATTTCAACTTGCATTTTCCTGTATTAGCTAACTCATAATTCAATAGTACGATACTATTATCGTATGTTATCATGTGGTTTCAAGCACCTGAAATTTGTAGCTGTTGCCAAATGAAGCTTTGCCATCAAAGTACGAGATTTCTGAATGAAAGAAATAACATAATTCAAATGCAAAGAAGCTAGGTGTGCACTTATTACGTAGAGTACGACACAGATGTAATCCTATATGGAGTTCAAATCCATATTATTGCGTTTTCTGGTTAAGCTTGTTCCAGCTCAGGCATCATAGGGGTCTCCCATATTGTATTAACGAGTCAGTAGACTGATTGAGAAATCATCTATCAACTTAGAAAGACCTGTGTTAATATCTGTATTCATTTTACTCCATGTTTCACCTGCATTGTTGCGGCGATGCCATTGCCATAAGCTAGTCTACTTGTTCCCCATCTCTCCAACTTGTGCATGCACTTTTTACTTCTAGCTCGATGAAATCTAATTTTTTTATGAATGAAGGTTAAAATGATTGTTGTCCTTGGAGAACTTGGTGGCCGAGATGAGTACTCCCTTGTTGAAGCCCTGAAGCAGGGAAAGATTAACAAGCCTGTGGTTGCCTGGGTCAGTGGAACATGTGCGAGACTGTTCAAGTCTGAAGTGCAATTTGGGCATGCTGTGAGTCATTCACTTATCCAGCTTATTCGTTAAGCATGTAGAAGGGGCTGGAAATGGGATATTTCTCGAAGCTATATCTTTTGTTTCAACAGGGGGCTAAAAGTGGGGGCGAACTTGAATCTGCACAAGCAAAAAATCAAGCACTAAAGGAAGCTGGAGCGTTCGTACCTACCTCATATGAAGCTTTTGAAATTGTTATTAAAGAAACATTTGATAAGCTTGTAAGCAACATTTCCCTATCTACACCTACCCCGTGGGAGGCTTCGGCCAGTATTTACGAACCATCTATTTTGTGAGAAAACATGCTTTACATAAAGTTGATTATTTTCTTGTCAGGCTGAAGATGGAAAGATACCATCTCAAAAGGAAGTTACCCCTCCCCCAATCCCTGAAGATCTTAACTCCGCTATTAAAAGTGGAAAAGTTCGGGCTCCAACTCATATTATCTCCACGATATCTGATGACAGAGGTCTGCTTTTGAAAAATGTTGATGGCCTTTGGTTATATTGCTTTTGAATTTGGTTGGTGTTGAAATTTCTGTGGTTTCATGGTTTGTGTTTCTGTTTTGTCTCTTTTAAGGTGAGGAGCCATGCTATGCTGGCGTCCCGATGTCTTCCATTGTGGAGCAAGGCTATGGTGTTGGAGATGTTATTTCTCTTTTATGGTTTAAGCGCAGTCTTCCTCGTTATTGTACACAATTCATCGAGGTCTGTTACTTGAAGCTTATCCTAAGATCAGCCCTCTCGCTTTTGGAAGCTAAAAGCTTCTTCTATTTATCTGATTGGTTTGTCTGCTTCTTCTGTTCAGATCTGCATCATGTTGTGTGCGGACCATGGTCCCTGTGTCTCGGGTGCCCACAACACTATCGTCACAGCTAGAGCTGGAAAGGATCTTGTTTCGAGTCTGGTTTCAGGTACTACCCGAGATTATATCTGTTACGACATTTTGATTGTTAAATAGTCTTTTCACTGCTAGATTCAAACTGGCTGCTAATTGATGGTTCTAACATGATTTGGAACAGGGTTGCTCACTATTGGTCCTAGATTTGGAGGCGCCATTGATGATGCGGCAAGATACTTCAAGGATGCTTATGACCGGGTAAGCACACCTATAGATCAGTTGTCTGCCTACACTAAAGCTTGGCTATGATTTTGTTTTCCTAAAATAGTCATATTTCAGGGTCTGACCCCATATGAATTTGTCGAGAGCATGAAGAAGAAAGGAATTCGTGTCCCTGGGATTGGACACAGGTGTGCACATTTTTACTGTGTTCGTGATCTCAGCTGTTGTCCATTAGTTCGCAGTATAATTTTGTTCCCAGGAAAATTGTAGAACCATGGTTTATATAATCAATGACTCTGTGGCTGGAATGTCTGAACTGTTTGTTTAAAATAGGATCAAAAGAGGGGATAACAGAGACAAGAGAGTAGAGCTATTACAGCGATTTGCTAGGACACACTTTCCATCTGTCAAATACATGGAATACGCCGTCGAAGTAGAAACCTACACGCTGTCCAAGGCAAACAACTTGGTCCTTAATGTAGATGGTGCCATCGGCTCCCTTTTCTTGGATCTCCTTGCCGGAAGTGGTATGTTCACGAAGCCTGAGATTGATGAGATTATAGAGATCGGATATTTGAACGGGCTGTTCGTTTTGGCACGATCGATTGGTCTGATCGGGTAAGTTGCGCTTGCATTCTGAAATATACCGATTAAGGCCTTGCTCCTCGTTGATGTAACCCGTGGGCATGTTTATAAGTCAGTCTTATGACGCCTTTGTTTGGAACTTACAGGCATACCTTCGATCAGAAGAGATTGAAGCAGCCACTGTACCGTCACCCATGGGAGGATGTCCTCTACACCAAGTGATGCCCCGGCCATCTGAAAGCAGGGTGGATGCCGACCTCCATTTAGCAAGCATTCTTTTACGCCACATTTTCTCCTCTTTTCTCGAACAATTTTTCCTGTGATCATGGTGTTGTAATATCTGTAGTCTAATATCAACTGTAATTCTTATCACGTTAGCTGATTATAAACCTGGTCTGCATCCAAACCTAATGCAATTGAGAAGTTTGTGATTTTCAACCCTTCTTATTTTTCACAAGGATATGCCTCTTCTGAAAATGTGAGACAAAATGAACAGTTTGTGTAAGTTTCCACGGAAGGGTTTACTGTTCTACCAATGGAGCACATTGTGGTGGATCGTGCGTATGGAATTGGAGGAATCATGTTATTGTTATTTTTGTCCAAAAGACTTGGATCAGTGGTAAATCATTTCTACTCAATCTTTACCACTCAATCATGTGGTTCGGGACAATATTAATACAACCTTTGTAGTAAATACAACCTTTGTATCATTATCCTTCAGCCCTCAAAAAAGCACAAGCGGTTCATCTAGTAATGGTGAATGTGATTCTGAATTATTTGCAATGTATCATTAGTTTCTAAAGTTGCGATACACAATCACGACACTTCATAACGATCGGCACAATTACAACGCTTCATCTTGAAACTTCCTATTCAAGAATATCAAAACATTTCATTTTCACTCTTAGAATAAATAAATAGCATAGACAAACATCAATTTCTCCACCATTACTATTCAACGCGATTTGAGGGAAAAGAATTCTCGAAATTTTAATAATGTTAAGGTCGCGATTTTATTTAGGATGAAAAAAATAAACCATTATGTTTACATGAGTGGATACGGAATGGGATCCCCTACAACTGAGAATCCAACAACACACGATCCGGACCGTTGGATTTTTGATCCAACGGTTCGGTTTTTATTTTAGGATGGGTTTCTGATATATTAGTCCCTCAAATCTAATTTAATTCTAAAAAAAGTCCCTCAAATATTTATAATTCTAACTAAATCCTCTAAATCTCATTATTAATTCCAACAAAATCCATAAAACATTCATAATACCAAATAAATCCTCTTAATCATCACTTTATGGACAAATCCATTCATCAAAATTATTCTTAATTTGAACCAAATTTGAATATTTATATCTATAGATTTTCAAACGTTATTTTTTTAGTAAAAAAAACAAACAAACAAACATGGTGCTCAATGTTGTATCAAGATTTAGCTAAGATTAAAAAATCGCATATTTCATGAGAAGAACAAACTACGACGTGTTTTGGACTCGATGCCATAATGATTTCTTTTTATCCGTGATACCTGTAAATTAGAGATTAACTTATTTTATCGTTGAATAGTTTTTTTGGTGAGAATATCAACTCGAATTCGGTTAGAATTAATAGTTTTTTTCAAGGATGGATTAACTTATTCACAAATCAAGATCTAGAGGACTTAATTGGAATTATAAAGATTTGGGGACTTTTTTGGAATTAGGTTAGATTTGAGGGATTAATATAACAAAAACCCTAATTTTTTCTACTTTCTAGGCAAATATGTGAGCTTATGCAGTTACCTTTTAGGTCAAATGTTTTTTCTTTGAAAAAGTTGAATTTTATTTTTTTCCCTTACGGTTATTGCAATTTTTTAATAGCATATAAAAGAGCAGATTATGTCTCTATATAGGTTATGTCTCTATATTTGGCTTTTAATTACATTTCCTTTATCTTTTAGATTGCGAGGGAAGTTCTGGATGCAGCTGCCCGCATTATAAAGCCAGGGATTACAACTGATGAAATAGATAGAGTTGTACATGAGGCTACGATTGCTGCTGGTATGTTTTTCTTTTCCCCTTTTCGACTGGAAATAGATGGTGAAAGAAAAGACTCGAGTTTTTGTGAAGAACTGAGTTGCTGTTGGCTTCCTTGACCAACATATACAGTGAATTCTATCTTAATTACCTTGTTCGTCTTTGTGAAGAACTAGGATCAGCATTGTAGTTTGTGGTGACTGCTGTTAAATTTGCTTTTTTTGGTGCAGGAGGCTACCCATCCCCGCTGAATTATCATTTCTTTCCAAAATCATGCTGCACGTAGGTATTCTGATGTGCGAGATTTCCTGAATCATCACATGCATAAGCGTAGATGGGTCTGATCTGTTTTTGATTTGTGTCTTGATGGCTTTAGGTCCGTCAATGAAGTAATTTGCCATGGAATTCCTGATGCTAGGTATGTCTGTACCTTTCTCCATAGTAAAACTTAACCTGTAGATTAAACTGAAGTAATTTGTACTGTTTTTCCAGGAAACTGGAAGATGGTGATATTGTTAATGTTGATGTTACTGTCTACTACAAAGGTGTCCATGGTGAGAAATATGGTCAGCAGTGAACTACTGATGATTGTTTTACCAAAACCTCTGCTTAACTTTATTATTGATGAGCTGTAGGTGACCTGAATGAAACATATTTTGTCGGCAATGTTGATGAAGAATCTAGGAAGTTGATTCAGTGCACATATGAATGCTTGGAGAAAGCTATAGCCATTGGTAAATAGTTTGGTTCTTCTCCTGTTGCATGTTCTTTATTCTCTGTTCACGGATCATTAAGGAACTGTTAAATCATCTACAAAGGTGTAGCTATTGGCAGCTACCCATGCGGTGTTAGGAGTCGCTGCTCTCCAAATTTGTTCCTTTGCTATTACTTAATAATACTGCTGTTACTTTTTATTTCGTCATGCACCATGGTCGTCATGTAAGACTTGGCTTTTATTTGTTTAATTTTGTGTTAGTATTTGAGCTCCTTGTGATGATCCTTTTTTTTTTTTTTTTTTCCTTCTCTTCTTGCGGTGATTAGTGAAGCCTGGAGTAAGGTATAGAGAAATCGGAGAAGTCATCAATCGGCATGCTTCAATGTCCGGGTTCTCTGTGGTGCGTGTGATTGTCTTTGTATTCAGAACCTTTAATTATTGGCTGATGACTCTATGTGTTTGTTGACACCGTCTTCTTCTATTTATAGGTCAAGTCATACTGTGGTCATGGCATTGGTGAGCTTTTCCACTGCGCCCCAAATATTCCTCATTATGGAAGTATCCTCAATTAAACATAAAGGCGATGTTTTCATCGCATACTTGATAGTTACACTATTGTTATGGTACAACCCCTAGAGTTGCCATAAAGCTAGCTATGTGGTGGTTGATCATAGCTAGTACTATTCTATGTTGAATCTGTATTCAATGTGCATCTTTTTTCCTTAATCCAAAGTAGGAAATAAGGCGGTGGGTGTGATGAAAGCGGGACAAACATTTACTATCGAGCCAATGATTAATTCGGGTAATGTTACTGGATGCATGCTGGTCTGAGCTAATTCTTGAATATGGGGTGGTGCGGATTAGGCTCACATTTTTTGTCGTTGGCTTTGCAGGAGTTTGGCGAGATAGAATGTGGCCTGATGGATGGACGGCTGTCACTGCAGATGGCAAACGCAGCGCTCAGTTTGAACATACTCTCCTGGTATAATGTTTCTTGCTTCAGATGATATTCGTATCTATGATTTCCATGCCCCGGATCTGATTCCTTGGCGAATATTGGTCATTCTGAAAATTTTGTTATGTTTTTTTTTTTTGAACGGTAAATATGCATAGTCATGTTCTCATAATCACACTGACTGTGTACTGATTGGTAGGTTACAGAAACAGGGGTGGAAGTTCTGACTGCAAGGTTGCCGACATCTCCGAATGTGTTCCCTTGGCTTAACGCATGATCAAGGTTGTTGTGCCTATTTTTGATTTGGGTGAATGTGTTGAGGTTGAATTCCATTTGATTTTACAAATCACCTGTATCTTTGAATGTTTTTACTTCATGGCTTAATTTAATGGGAAAGCTTTGAAAAGCGCAAAACCTGCTCCTGAGTTGGAAACCTTGTACTGTATCTTAAAATTAAGATGAACAGAGATACTATGAAGTTCTATTTTTTAGCTGGAATTGCTATCATGGAAGGATAAGCAAAGAGCATAAGATCATTTGCAGCGATTTTTTTTATTCTTATCCTTATGTTTATTATATAATATCATAGTGTCATTTTTTTTTTAGGATTCAGTTTTTAATTCAAGTATAACAGATTTCTTATATTGATTTTTTATAATTTTTGTAAATAAATTTTCTTATGTAATTTATTATTGAAAATTATTTTCGTGAATGTCACTTGTGAAGTTTAAACTTAAAATCGAATTTAAAGCATTAAAATATTTTTAATGTAAAAAAAATTAGAAAAAATTTACTTTTTTGTTGAAATCAATTATCTAAAGCTTTAACACTATTTTTTCGAGATTGAAAGTCATTTTTAAGTCTCACAAAGTAAAAAAAAAATAAAAAAAATCGCATATAATATGATACAGGGAATGGTATATGCATTCCTTAGAAGTGGGGAAGAAAATGAGATGTATGGAGTGTTATAGGGATTAGGGATAGAAATAAAAAATCCTGTCAAAATTCCTGCATATATAGATAGAGAATAGGATAGGGATACTGCTGCCAGTGCAACGAGAGACAGCAGTGATATCCGGTGATTCAGCATTGACCCTTCATTTAGTAGAACCGAAGAGAGTACTTGGTAGTAGGTACAAACGGTACAGAAAAGCATTAGTCAGGTAAGGTGGGCGGCAAAAGCTTTTGTCCCTGCAGCTCCAGGACCAGCAGTTATGATTGGGACTGCAATTACCAATGCTGTTTTAACTCATTCGATATGTTGCAGCGTATGTCCGTCCATGAAACCATGTGCATGGTAGATTTTTTTTCCCCACGTTTGTGTCGGCGTATTATTCCTGCTTTAAGTCGGATCTTTTTCTCCAGTACCAGCGCTCATAGGCACGCAGACACTATTTATATCGCTTAACTTGATTTGACTGCTCAACCCACACGGCACTAACAACCTGTATTAATTTGGTTGAATAAGAGGAAGACGGACCAATAATGCTACTCCGTATGTTTTATTAAATCTATTGTACTATTTTCGGTTGGTATGATGTTATGCCTCAAAGCAGCGTCAACTTTGTGTCCCATGTGCAATGTTCATAGATGCTGGTGTGCCACAGGCACATATCTGTAGATCGATGTGACTATTTGAATACTAGTTCATCATGTTATCAGTTTGGATAGAGATATTACTGCGTCTATTTCATTTTTACTCTCTTTCCTTTTACGATGGAGATTCGTGGCCACAAAGTTCTTGGCTGTTGGCTGCTCCAATTAGTATGAAATCATTGCAAATACAACCATCCCTACTGGGTACTTGACTTGTCGGAAAGATATCAACTAAACTATTCACCTTAAAGGAACAGAAGTGCAGAAGAAATAATGATATCTCTTGTTATAGTTTCATCTTTCAAGTGTTTTTTCCAGTTATTGATTTCAGACTTTGCATTCGAACGGTGTTCTGTTTCCATTTCCCTCTTTTTTTCTATTCCGAGCTCAACTTTTGTGACCGCAGTACTGTACTACGGAGTAGCATACTCCCTGTGCTTATGAGGAAAATGTGACAAAATGGATAGATATGCAATGACGATTAGTGTTTGAACTTTGGACAAAGATTGACAGTAATTAATCTTTCATAACGAAATTTGGATGAACTATGGAAATGACATTTGGACAAATAAAGATATCAATTGATTGCTCCAAAATGTTAAGGTGACATAGGAGGATGGCATATGATGACCGCATTTGGTCACATAATATATCTCTAAACAAAAATACAGAATCAAGATCGAATATAAAACAATCCTATGGCTCCGGACACATATTGCCCTATAAATAAATCCACATAAAATTGCTAAACGAGTGGAGTAGCATATTTTTGTGTAACAGCTTCATAAAACTATCACAAGCAACTCAAAATGAACATAATAATGGCTTGACTTTTCTCTCAATAATTATTCGTCAACACCATTCTATTCAGGACAAGTTAAGCAGTATCGCAAACTTCCAAAAAAAAAATCACACTAAAAAAATACAACCGTACCCCCTTCGATTAAAATTACTCCACCTCACCTTAATAGAAAAAACACGGAGAATTACTCTTCCACCGTATGCGAGCAACATGACAAATTGCTGACTGTATTTATAATCCATAACTTAGTATCCATTCAATATAACAACATGCACTTAAATGATGCATGCCTAACTGATTGGCCCGGTGAAATCTCCTCCCTTCATCCCATAATTTTTGTAATATTCATTTTATACATATAAATTTAGATTTATTTTATTTTTTTATCGAACTCTAATTCTCAATCACATAATATTTCTCTCCTCCTCTATTTTAATTCCTAACTATATAAAACTTTTTAAATATATAAACATTACAAACAATTTGAAACGAACCGAAATGTAAAAATATTACAAAAATTTTAGGACGGAAGGAATATATATAAGGTGCATGTTCTAAAGCCCAACCCAAATTATAAGCTGCAACAATCTATCATAGACAGTACGACGTTGTAGAAAAATGACTTGTCCTAATTCTCCAGAAACTAACTTGTTGATAGCAATAGTAGTAACATCAGCTTGCTTGTTATGCTACCCATCTCCGGCAGAAGCCAAGGACCTATCCTGGTGGTGCAAGCAAACCCCTTACCCGCAACAATGCCTAACCTATGTTGCTCATTCGCCCCTCATCACCATCAAGAGCAAACCAGACTTTCTCAAGCTTGTCATGCGCAGTGCCCTCGCCACCGCAGCCACTGCCACCAACGATGCCTTCTCCCTTGGTCCCAAGTGCGGCAAGGACCCCAAGCTCTATGCAGCGTGGGAAGACTGCCTTCAAGTTTACCAGCTAGCCGTCGAGCATCTCAACAGAACCATCGATCACACCAACAAATGCAGCCAGGAGGATGCCCAGACATGGCTCAGCTCTTCCCTCACATACTTCCATACCTGCACCGACAGCTTCTCGGATCTCAACATTACCACGAGCCCCATCCTCACACTGGTCGCCAATGGAGATGTGTTGCGCCTAATATGCAATGCGCTTGCCATCAACAAGGACGGCGGAGCCGGTTTCCCCAGGTATAAGAACGAGGGTGGATGGCCGAGTTGGATGCAAAAAAGGGATCGGAAGCTGCTACAGGTAGGGGCCACCCCGAATGTTGTGGTCGCCCAGGACGGGTCGGGAAACTATAAGACCATCAGTGAGGCGGTGACAGCCTCAAAGAAGCGGACAGGAAACGGTAGGTATGTGATTCACGTGAAGGCTGGGACGTATAATGAGCAACTCAACATAGCGAACAACAATGTAATGCTATTGGGGGATGGAATAGGAACGACCGTAATCACGGGAAGCAAGAGCGTTGGCAGCGGATCCACCACCTACAGATCTGCCACCGTTGGTACGCACTTGCATGCCATTTACCGATACCGTTCTCATGTGATGCCTTTAGTAGGGAGGGTTTTTTTTTAAAAAGATATTTTAGAAAATAGCATTTAATCTCTCTCAATTATCATCCGTTTATATTTTATCTCCTAAACTATAAAAATAATAATTTAATCCTTTAAACTTTGAAAAAAAATCTGATTTTTGACACATAACCCCACTAATAGTATACTCCCTCCATCCCATAAACTTTGCAACGTTTTGATCAGGCACACGTGTCGATGCGAAATTTGACCCGTATATAATGATGATTAAATGTAGTTTTTTTTAAAGTTATTGTGAAACTTTATTTGTTGTGTAATTTATGTATTTTGACCTAATAAATATTACGGGACGAACAAACGTGATTTAATATGAAAACGAAACTTGTATTCATGTGTATAGAATTATGCAAAGTACGTACAAGTTGCAAAGTTTATGGGACGGCGGGAGTATACTCCTTGAAGGGAGACATGTGCCTATTCCCTCCATCTCATTCAAATTGTAACAGTTTAATCCGACATGATAATTTATATGTGTGTTGAATTAATAAGGAATATAACTTTATCATTGTGAGTGTGTAAGATAAAGGAGTGAGGAAAAGAAAAAAGAGAAAATGATGGGTGAGTTGATGTGATATAAAATAACGATATTTTGATATTTTTGTATGAAAAAATTGTTAAATATGAAAATACTATAATTTAAAATGAACATCCAAAAATGAAAGTGTTGCAATTTGAATGAAACAAAATGAATATTTTTAAAATTTAATAGATTATGTACAAAAGGTAAAAATTTATAGGGATTATGTTCTCTGTTTTTTTTTTCTTTTTCTTTTTATACCATCGAAACAAGACCAACAACATGAATGCACACAATCCCGTATAGGATGTAGAAGGAAGAGGAATAGATTTACACAGATAATCCCTATTAAAAAAAAAAAAAACAAAGACTTCCACGATGCCCTCGGGAGTGTCATTCCCCAGGACATTCGGTTAGGGGAAGATTTCTTACCATGGAGGCAAATACTTGTTGATTAAGAGAGAGAGCATTCAGCTACCACGTAAATAATATGCAGGGGTAACTGGGGATGGCTTCATAGCACAGGGCATTACGTTCCGCAACACAGCCGGAGCATCCAAGCATCAGGCCGTGGCGCTCCGCTCCGGCTCCGACCTCTCAGTCTACTACCAATGTAGTTTCGAAGGGTACCAGGACACCCTCTACGTCTACTCCAACCGCCAATTCTATCGCGAATGCAACATCTATGGCACTGTTGATTTCATCTTCGGCAATGCCGCTGTAGTCCTCCAGAAATGCAACATATATGCCCGGTTCCCACCTGCCGGCACCAACACCATCACCGCTCAGGGCCGCACAGACCCAGGGCAGAACACCGGAATCGTGATTCAGAGCTGCCAGGTTGCTGCCGCATCCGACCTTGCTGGGAAATCAGGCGTTAATACCTACCTTGGTCGACCCTGGCAGGCTTACTCGCGGACAGTATTCATGGAATCAACCTTAGGAAGCCTGATTAATCCGGCCGGGTGGTTGCCATGGAGCGGCACCTTTGCCTTGAATACACTCTACTACGGGGAATATGCTAACACCGGTCCAGGTTCCTCAACCTCCAAACGGGTAACTTGGAAGGGATACCATGTGATCACCAGTGCATCGGTAGCATCCGACTACACCGTGGAGAATTTTATTGTCGGCGGATCTTGGTTGCCGGCAACCCAAGTCCCATTTAGTGCTGGGCTCTAAAGTTACAAAACTTAATTAATTGATATTTTCGTTTAAAAACATTAGGCAAAATGCCTGTAATGGGTTAATTTGGTGTTGCAAATTAATAGGGCTTGTACGGATAATACAACTATGAAGTTGTTCGATTGAAATCTAGTTCTTAATTGTTTCTCAGTTAGAAGGTTATCGTAAGAAGCAATATACAGATGAGTTCCGATTGTTCATGCTGCATCTTGTCGTTCAAAAGTGCAAGATACGGAATGGATTTGTCACCAAAAAAGTCCAAATTTGTAGATGCCAAAGAAAGATGCCCAATTACCTTGGCTCTCTCTTGGCAATCAAATCTAGATTTTGAAATCATAATTGATGACCGGATTTAGGCAATGAAGAAGCATGGTTGAGGAACAGAGGTCAGCTAAAACCTAATTATCTAACAGCCAGGAAATTAATCTGTGAGTTAAGGCCAATATAAAAGATCATGGAAATCAAATGCAAATATAGTGACTTGAGCAAAGGCAATAATACATACTTGTGTATGTGGGAGACCAACTTCCCCGACTTTGTTTCACATAGCTCGCTAGTATCTGCCTGGTTCCATATTAATAGTATAAGAGCGGTTTAATTGATCATCATCGTCCTCCCTACATCATGAGAATCCAGCGCGATATTAGACAAAGTCAACTGTGTGAGGGAAAGTGTTTCTGATCAAGAAGAAGTCATTGTTATACGGCAATTTAATTGATCAACAGAGTAACAAAAAAAGATAATCACCAAGGAATGACGCAAGAGCACCAGAAACAAGTTCATCAAGAATGTCAGATTTTCATCAAGAAGTAGGAAACTGAGCTTCTTCACACCGTATAATAAATATAGTCCCTAAGACGACGATTCAGACTGACGGGAAAACAACAACAGTGCTTGCCTGAAAAATGTACCACCTTGCGTATGCGGACGAAGCCAAGCATGCCAAATCAAGCAAGAGCGTTCTCCCTGCAAAATGGGTTAAGCTAATTCCAGTAAATCTCCAAGGTACTAGTAAAAAAACCAGCGGCAGCACATATTGGATACAGCATGAGATTTTGACCGCATCTGGCACTAGGTTGTATAATTCAATAAAGCTAATATAGCATAAACTGTAAATGTTCCACTTTGTGTTATGGTTGTGAGAAGACTTCATCATGTATGACATTTACACTTCATAGGATTATGAAAATATATTTCCTCTACCTAATGCAAGATCAGAAACAATCTGGACACATGCCGTAGACTAACTAGTGCTATACTAGTAGAATCCGGCATTCTTGTTCCGGCTTACACTTCATAAGATGGAACTCACATGACATCTATGTAGCAATAAACATATAAATAACAAATATATACAGGTTACTAAGAAAGGAAGCAAAACTGGCAGAAATCGTAAACAGTACTTTGATTTCTGCATTTCAAAATCTCGGTAATAACAAATATACTAACAAAATGCACATTTGTGAAACTGGTCCTAACTACAAAGAACATCTAGTTAAATGCCATAGATAATTATAATCTAAAAATTACACAAGAAAAATACACTTAACCCATCTGGAGTATTAGTTTATGGCATTAAACTACCTTGTACTATTGAAATATACTGATCACCCTCTACTGTTAACTTTTTCCTGACTCCCTTAAGTAATCAATTATATTTACTTTTTTAACCCTCCATTATTTGGTCTCCTTCATTTGTTTGCCCAATGTTTACTCAACAAACATGTACACCTCGCCACTGTTGCTTGCACACCTCGCCACCCTCGCCGCCGCACACACCATCCACACCGGCGCCGCTGCATATTTCACCGTTATGTAATTTCTGAACTTGGATATAGATACGTTACATGTCCAGTGCAGTTGCAAGAGGAATAAATCGGTCGCAAAACTCATCCATTGCTAGAATATTGAGCAAAACAAATTTTAGATCATTGAAGTGAAAAGAGGGAAACAGTAAATAAGCCATAATTGAGTACAAAAAAAAAGAACAACAATGGAGCATTTCTAATCAGATCACAAACAGAGCACCGCTAGCACGCAAAATACTCTTTCCCAAGTTTTTCCTGATGCATCCATCATGGTGTTGTCTTATTTGTTTCTGCACAGGTACCTAATTGAATACCCTGAGCATGCTACACAAGAAGTTACAATGTCTCGGTTTTCATTTCAGACACCAAAGCTTCTGCTGGAGAACTATTGCCGTGGACTACCATCAACTTCCATGGTAGTGAAGTCGTGAACGCAATCGAGGATTTGAGCCCATCTTGCGCGCAATCGAATTGGGAATTTAGGGGTTTTGAGGATTTGGGGTTCTGATTTTATTGATTCTGTTCTTGATGTGGGTTTGATTTTAGGATCTGTTGTTGAGGGTATAGTGTGCAGTGTGATATGGGAACATGGCGGTGAAGACCAGCGGCAGCGACGATGGTGGCGGCGGCAGGGTGGCGGTGGTGATGATGAGAAGGGAGGAAGGAAGAAGAAGATGATGAACAATTAAGGACAAAGTTGTCCAAAAAGATCTTGTGTTTGGAGAGAAACAAAAAATTAGGTAAAAAACATACATCTCAAGACATTTTTTAACGGAAATACCAGCTTTTGCAGGACACTACCATCAACGGAGGGAGGTGATCCGTATATTTCTATAGTTCAAGGCAGTTTAATGTCCCAGGTTAATAGTCCAGATAGATTAGTGTAGTTTTTTCAAATTGCACACATGAGGTAAATCAAATAATTTTCAAAATATAGAGAACACCACTCTTTAGCCATGAGATATATAAGAAGATAAGAATGGTGTGTCTGTACGGAAGACGTAGAGACTACAGAGAATGTGTAAAGGCTAGAGTAACTAGTCTGTATGGCGACAACACGGTCAGCAGTTTAAAAAAAAAAAAACAAGGATAACAAGAATCATCCCCAGATCCTTACTAAAAAAAAAAAAAACATTCCTCAGAAATAAATAAATGGCTCAGCATCAACCAAGAAGGCGTCCTTGGTGAATCAATAATGGTGATTGAGAAAATATCAAGAAGAAACATGTTAGTTTGGCTTGATTGTCAATACAATAAGGAAAGGTGTGTTAACTTGATTTGGACAGAAGGATACTTCTACCGCTGAGCGACTGAGCGATTGAGTGAGTGGATGAGTGGGTGGCGGGGAGTAACACAATGACATGAAAAACAGCAACCGAGCCTCACTCATGTGCTTTATTTCTTGTAAATGATTTAGAGTTTAGATACAGATGAGCGAACATCTTCCTAAAACTACCAAGAAACCTTTGCAGACTAAAACAAAGAGCAGCAGAAGTAATTACGTATCAAATATTTATATCTCTTGGCAGTCGGCAGAACTTATGTCACCGGAGATGGAGCAGCAACTCTCGGTCCTCACTCTGTAAATTTGATTCCTGTTAAATAAACCTGTGACTGTATAACTGTCTGGCCAATCTTGAACCCGGGTACCACCGTGAATCCAACCTTTGGCCTTTCCTTACCAGGATACTTGAACCTCCCTGTGACATCTTCCATATACACCATTGAGAATACAGCCCCTCTCTCAACTTGGAAAATTTTTGGAGGAAGGTCAAAAGAAAAGGCAAGCCGATGAAGCGTCCAGATCCAGCTAGCCATATTAACGAACAACTCATAGAAGTCGCTCAAAGATTTCCATGACTTGATGACAGATTCTTGTTCATCAAAACACTTGAAAATTGAGGACTCCATGGTGGGATGGATAAGTTCTTGATACTTTCCTTCACAGAA
>JAOVYX010001989.1:0-12173 GCA_035668315.1 Drosera spatulata | reverse complement strand
TTGAATCATAACATGGAACTTAACATTCATAACAATCATAACAATTAGCTTAAACTAATCATGTTACATGCATTAGATACCATTGATTATATATGACATAATAGCTTAAATCATATTGTATCAATTAGCTAATGAACTAAACCACTTGGCGCGATTATAGCTTTAACATATGTAATTTAGGTGACCAATCTAGCATACGCATGTTATATGATGATTCTAACAGGTTTCATGCATCATTTAATCATCAAACACCTCTAGTTTGTATTAAACATTCAACATCTCATGATCTAATCACTTCAAAACTCATCAACGTATCCCTACTATCGAACTAATCCTAAAAGTAAAACTAAAAATACCAAATGACGTCCAAAAATTCCCAAAACTTTATACATGTCATCTAAACACATAATTTAGCTAAACATCGTGAAACATCGCCGTAAAAACTTTCGAAGCACGTGCAATGGTGATGAAACGTGAAATGGAGTTTTTTTAGTTCATGGATTGTCATTTTCATCATCCTTGTTCATTTTTGCTCCAAATTCCAAACCAATCTGCCATAAAACATGAAAGCACAGCAGTACCAACATTCCAAGACTAAAAGACACTAAAAATATAATTTAGACAATGAAAAAGGAATAAAACAAACATTTAGAATAAAGACACAATGTGTGTTTTCATACACATCAGAAGGCGCTGGCTGCAAAAAACATGTAGTGACACTTAGTTAGATGATGATGATGTAGCCTCAAAAGCCCCCTCTAGAGCTCAAAACTCACTTATGTGCCTCATGGATCAAAACATGGATGAGGTATATGACCTTGACATTGATACCATCTCTAAGAAAGAGATGAAAGAAATCATTCTCGAACTCACTAAGAAAACTTACAACTTGAATAGAAACTTCAAGGTTCTCATGGAAGAGAGAAATAGATTGCGAGACAAGCTTGCAGTAGCCAATGAAAGGTCTATTGAAGTTGACAAGCTCGAACTGCATTCTGAAAGAGTCCAAGAGGAACTTAGGTCTACCTGTGAACTTCTTGAAGTCATTGAACTTGAGGTGATCCACCTAAAAAATGAGAATATGGAACTCAAGTTTCAAATTGACAAGTAGAATGGAAGAACAAAAAATTTCAAAGAAATTCATTTTGTTTAGGCCAAGAACTCTAGAGCTGGTTTGGGTTCTTACAGTAAGGTTGAGACCTCTAAGGAGACTCAAACCACCAAATCATCCTCTAGCAGTAAGGTTGAAACTCCAAATGGGTCTCAACATATCCAACCTTCATCTGATATGGTTATGGGTAACCCCGTTCCACCTAAAATCAAGAAGGGAAAGAAGTCCCCTTTTGCAAGTCACTCAAAGCACCCTTCTGTAAAAGGGCAACAGACGAGTTCCAACTCTACTACCCAAACAAAGTAGAAGAGTGCTGAAGAGACTAAACAAAGGAAACCAAGTAGAAGAAAGGAATCTCAACTTTCCTAATCCCCCTCTCCCCCTTTCTACTTGTGTATATTATCCTCCCATAGGAGTATGAAATCAACCTTTGCCACACCCATGCTTATGGCCAACGTTGATTCCTTACCCTACTGTACAATGGGAGGGATAGTACTCTGCTGCACCTCCAATACAGCAACGTGAACCCTTTTGCACTATTGAAAGCAGAAGAGATAAGGCAATACACATAAAGCTAAATATTGTGAGTCATAAATATAAAAAGGAAGGTCATAAGACCTATCACTGCACTACCCCACCCAAGAAATCAACTTGGGTGTGGGTACCTAAGACCAATTAGATAGAATCAAATCTTGGGGATCGATGATCTAATTGAAATATCTTGTAGGAGCATTATAATCTAACATGGTATCTGGATAGTGGATGCTCAAGGCATATGACTGGAAGCAAGGCCTTACTATCAGACTTCATAGAAGAAGATGGTCTCCAAGTAATCTTTGGTCATAGTAAGGCAGCTAAGAGTAAAGGCTATGGAACCCTTGATACTGGTTCACTAGTCTTTAAAAATGTGGCCTATGTTGAAGGACTTGGTCATAACCCATTGTCCATAAGTTAATTATGTGATAAGGGGTATGATGTGAACTTCACTAAAGGCCTGTGTAAAACAAGGGGTCTAAAATCGAATGAGAATAAGCTGATTGGGAAAAGACATGGCAATGTTTACATTGTGGATTTCATGAACTTTTCACCCAACGGCACCACTTGCTTTTACACAAATGAAACAGAAAAGGCACCATGGCTCTGGCATAGGAGGCTGTCACATTTAA
Source organism: Drosera spatulata (assembly GCA_035668315.1). NCBI lineage: Eukaryota > Viridiplantae > Streptophyta > Magnoliopsida > Caryophyllales > Droseraceae > Drosera > Drosera spatulata. Next base: position 9,896 of record JAOVYX010001989.1, on the reverse strand, counting down.
ATTTCAAAAATCTTTCAAAACTTGCCTCTCAGGATTTAGTTTGAGGCTTGTCATGTTAAGTTTTATACGGACAAGTTGCCAACATGGCAAGCAAACAAAGACAAGCTTTAAAAGCATCAATATTGATCAAATAGTAAGGTTGCCAGAGCTACTGCACATGGATCTTTTTGGTCCTGTAGAGGTTGAATGTCTAAGTAGGTGGAAATACACATTAGTCATTGTAGATAATTACTCTATGTACACATGGATATTCTTCCCATGTAAGAAAAGTGACATATATGAGGTGCTGACAAGACATCTTAAACAAATTTCAACCGAAAAGGGTCTAGAGGTTGTTGCAATACGAAGTGATCATGGAACTGAGTTTGATCAATATGGTTTTGATCAGTATTATAATGATCATGGAATTAGACACAACTTTTTTCTGCACCTAGAACCCCACAATAAAACGGGGTTATTGAAAGACAAAATAAGACCCTAATAGAAGCTGGTAGGACAATACTACATGACTCTAAATTAGGCTAAACGTTATTGGAATGAGGTAGTAAATACAGCATGTTGTGTTCTAAGTAGATGCCTTGTACACAAACTGCACAACAAGACTCTATATGAACTGCATAAGGGAAAGATCCTATCTATAACTTACTTTCATGTCTCTGGATGTAGATGTTTCATTCATATTAATGAGAAAGTCTACACTAGAAAATTTGGTTCAAAAGTAGATGATGGGATCTTTCTAGGATACTCTTCTATTAGTAAAGCTTTTACAGTGTTAAATCAAAGAACTGACATGGTTGAAGAAACTATTCATGTATCCTTTGATGAGTCTGACCATGCAGACACATAGGAAAATAATGAGGACAACGCAGTAGTGTATGTTGATGTGAACGCTGAACAGATTATAAAAGAGCAGCACACAACAAAGGAAACCACAGAAGACCCTCTTGCAGTAGAACCTCAACAGACTATAGAAGAGTTGGTTGTAGGAGAGCCTCAACAGGCTACAGCAGAGCTACCTGTAGTAGAATCTCAACAATAACCTGCGGAGGATGGAAGAAAAAGGAGATAATGGACAGAAGATAATCCATTCGAGAATATCATAGGTAATGCAAATGATCCAGTAAGGCCTAGAAGGGCTACTGCTAAGATTGCCTTCCTGCATGCTTTATCTCAGAGATAGAGCATAAGAAGTTTGAAGAAGCTCTAAAAGATAATGATTGGATCAATGTTATACAAGAAGAACTCTGTGAATTCAAAAGGAATGAGGTGTGGCATCTAGTTCCTAGACCTAAGAACTATTCTGTGGTAGGATGCAAGTGGGTTTTTAGGAACAAAAATGATGAAAATGAAACTATTATTAGAAATAAAGCTAGACTTATTGCTAAGGTTATTCACAGGAGGAACACATTGATTTTGATGTAATCTTTGCCCCCGTAGCAAGAATTGAAGCTATTAGGATATTTCTAGCTTATGCTGCACATAAGGATTTTAAGATATATCAAATGGATGTTAAAAGTGCCTTTCTGAATGAAAAATTGCATAAGGAAGTACATGCAGAGCAACCTCTTGGCTTTGATGATTACAAATATCCTGAGTATGTCTACAGACTTGACAAAGCTCTCTATAGATTAAAGCAGGCTCCAAGAGCTTGGTATCAAACTTTGTCAAGTTTTCTCATTGATCAAGGATTCAGTAGAGAAAAAGTAGACTCAACTCTCTTCATAAAGCACCACAAGGATCACATCTTATTAGTTCAATTATACGTTGATGACATTTTTTTGGAAGTATAGATGAGAGACTATGTGACAGGTTTGCTAAGTTGATCACATTATATGTTGATCACATCCAAGTTTCAAATGAGTCTCATAGGAGAACATAAATATTTCTTGGGTCTTCAAGTGCAGCAAGGTGACAAAGGTATTTCATAAGCCAATCTAAATATCTTAATAATATGATCAAATAGTTTGATTTAGAGAATGCCTCAACAATGAAGACCCCAATGAGGTCAACAATTAGAATAGACTAGGATAAGCCTGGAAAATCAGTCGATCAGAAGCTGTATAGAGGCATCATTGGATTATTCCTACACCTTACTGCCAGTAGGCCTGATATCCTATACTAAGTGTGTTTATGTGACAGGTATCAATCCAGGAATCACACCTTACTGTAGTCAAGAGAATCCTGTGATATGTCAAAGGAACTTCTGACTTAGGGTTATCCTAAGAAATTTGGGTTAGGACTATGTTGAGTTCATATATTTTGATGATGACATTGATTGAACAAATTGATCATGAGTATAGGCTATTAGAAAAACACATGAAGACTCGCCTTCCCCGTTGGTGTCAGAACTGAGATAGGAGTGAACAAGGCACAGGCCTTCCCCAGTTTACATATATATGTCATAAACATGGAAAGTTTCTGTTTTGAGAATTACGCTGAGTTTGTTAAGTCCTCATAAATTATTCTGAATATCTTAAATATGGACTAACAATATATTGAGCAAAATTCGAATATTTTACTACAAATCGATTTTGGATTGTTTTGTAGATATGGAAAATTTTGGAGGCCTAAGCATGGAAAGAAAATTAGATTGCTGTCCAAATGAAGATGGAGGTCCAAACTTGCTTATTCTTGGAGTTCAATAAAAGGGAGATCATCACCAGGAAGTAAAGACATTGATTGTCCACATAACTTTGCCATCATATTACAATCGAAGAACAAAGAACCAATTTGTCATCCATAGAAGTTTAATTCAGCTCCACAAATATCCAAAAGCCGAAGACGATGATCCTTTGGTGTTCTGGAGCTCACACACAACAACACACATAAGCTGCTACTGTTGATTGACTGTAGAGTTGATCAAGAAGACATCCTTGTTTCAAGGTGATAAAATCAAAGAAGTCCCAGGCCTTGTTGAAGATAAGGGTGCCAAGTTACAAGGAGTACAATCGAGAAGACTAAGGACCAGAGAAGTACAAGGTGTTGCTACAAAGGATTGAAACTGAGGGTAGAAGAGTTCTATCAGGAAGGATAGGAACTAGAGGTGCTAAGCCTTAATCTGGGATAGAATAGGGTGTACTTAGGATAACGTCTAGGGAATTGGTAGAAGTTATAATTGATGTTGACTGTATTACCAGGGTGTTGGTGAACAGGGGGTTTTCTGACATTGATCTAGAGGATTGGTAAAGGAGAGGGAGACGATGTGTACTAGTGAAGGTGATCATAGTGCAAAGTTCTAAAAAATCCCACTGGATACTGGATGTAAATCTCTTGTTCTATAGTTTTCGGCAAGTGACGAACAAATATAAATATTGTGTCTACTCTCTCTTTACATCTTTCATTCCTGATCATATAGAAAACAAGAATACAAAACTATTGGTGACTTCCAAGCAAGTATACAGGTTGAGAAAGACCCAAGCCTTCCTAAAGACCCGAGCCTTCCCCATTAAGAAAGTGAAAAAGAGTTTGAAAATCCATTGATACTCAATTCACCCGGTGACTTAAGAGGATTGATGAAAGTGATGAATACAATATGGTTTAATCTGATTGCAATGTAGAATATATAAGAAAAGTTGTTCCAAATCCGAAGAAACACATTCATAGGTGAAAGACAAAGTTTTTTGAAGAATAACTTTTTTCGTGACGGGCCGTGATTAAAACCAAATCACAAACTTTTCTACGGCATGGTTTTTCATGGGCCGTGACAAAGGTGTCACGAGCCGTTACTAAGGCCTTTGTCGAGAGGGTATTTGCCTCTACTTAGGTAGTCACGAGACGTGACCAATAGTCATAGGCCATGACTTGAGCACTTTACTCTCGAGTTTTTGTTCCATTATAGAGTCACGGGCTGTGACTAAATTTCATGGACCGTGACAAAGGCCAACTTGCTTCTATACACAATCATACACTTGTCATGATCATGACAAGCCTTATCACAATCGTGATGACTTCTTTAAGGCTCAAAACACTTAGAATTTAGTTCTAAGTTTGTCCATAAAAGAATATACGCGTGTTTGATGCTCGTAGAGCACCATTTACTAAAGCCAAAGCCAAGCCCAAGCCTGGTCCGACCCGACGCGTGCGTGTGTGTGTTTGCTCCACCTAATTCAAGAAAGATATAGTAGAGAAGTCTTTACATATTCTTACTCCACTTCCCACACCACCAATGTGGGTAAAGATTCCCAAACAACCTTTTGTTCCCTTTCATTTCAACTACACAAGTTTCTACACAAACTTGTTTTAATCACAATTGTTTGCTACATGTTATATAAGATTATTTATCTCCCATAATTACGCTCAAGGGAGCAATATCAACACATGACCATAAAAGTGTTAAGTGAGCGGGATTCTCATCGAGATAGAAGAATTGTATGTATGTGGTACATCCGGTCATATCACATGATTTACAGGTTTAATCTTAGGACACCAACTAAATCGATTTATCCTTGAGGGACTTATACTAAGAAAGGTTCAATGCGAAAATAACCTATCTTTATGCATACGAGACTCAGAGATTAATCCGGTCAAGGTGTTTTCAACCAAGTGGAGGATTGTTGAGATTTGCTCCCTTAAGTGTAGTTAAGAGATTTGTAATGTGACATAAATCTTACATAATAACGTTACATAAAATGCGACAAAAGAATGATGAAATAAGTTTGTGTAGAAACTTGTGTAGGTGAAATTAAAGGAGCAAGGGTTTATTTAGATATCTTTACCCATATTGGTGGTGTGGAAAGTGGAATGAGAATATATATAAGATGTTTTCCACATATTCTATCTTGAATTAAATGAAAGGCATTGTGGATTTTGGAAACACAACCCCGCACGTGCGCCACGGCGGGCCGGCCAGGCTTGGGCTTGGATAAATAGTGCTCAACGAACACCAAACACAAGTATATTTTTTTTGGACAAACACAAAACTTAATTTTAAGTGTTTTGAGCCCTTAAAGAAGTGTGTCGAAGCTTTGATTGTTAGTCACGGCCCGTAACAGTTAGTAGTAGTCCGTGACAATACTTGCCCAGAGGAATGATTGTGGGAATTCCATAATGACAGCTTATGACTCTTGATAACGGTCCGTAACCAAACTAACCGAGAGTATAATTATGGGGGGTACGTTGGGAACGGCCCGTAAAGGCCTGTCGTGGATTAAACCTGTCACAGGCGTGACGAGGCTTGTCACCTATGGTCGTATTCCTTCGTGTTTCGTATGGTATTTCTTATACATACAACATCCTAAATCAAATTGAATGGGACACCAATTATCACAATCATCATTCCTTCATTTTGTGAAGGAAATCTTCGCCATTATAAATGCTTTCTCTCGACTACTTCAAAGTAGATTCCAAGGGAATTTTTTCGGGATTATTTCTTGCAGTGCCTATGCGAGACTTAGTTGTATCCTGGAGGATTATTCGTCGAGATCCCTAAGCGTTCTTTTATTCTTAGAAGAGGGGACGAATAATTCCTTAAAGACATTTGAATACAACGCCCCCAAGTCTTCGAACCCTATATTTTCGTGTACTTATTCCATTTTCTTTGTGTTTTGTGTTAAATCATGTTACTAACGTTGTTTAGTGTTTGCCTCTTCTCATATAGCCATTTTCATAGGAATCATCATTCCTAACAAGATATTACTCCTTCCTCTAACTTAATATGCATGTAACAATTTGACCATCCGTGTTTGTGGATGTAAACTTCAATTCGCATCATGAGACGATCAAATATTATTTTTTCGTGAAATCATCATGAAAATATAATGATAATTTAAATTGCGTATTATATTTTTATACTAATGACATAATTTTATTCATCCTTGAGATGAAAAATAAAACTCTTCAAAATATTTCTTGAAAAATATAAAAAACTAAATTATTACATATATATTAAAACGAAAAAAATATAATATAGCTAAAACTAAAAAGAGCATCGACAAACTCTATTTCTTCATAAACAGAGTTGGAGCACCAACAAACAAATGGAAGCCAAGATACAGAGTAATCAAACCGATAAGACCGCATTTTATAAATCAAGTAGCTTGCAAAAGTAAACAAATAAACTATCCATGAGCGATCAAGTGGAACAAATATCTATATTACTGTACATGATAGACATTTTCTACTTTAGAAGCTCCTGTGCACAAGAAAAATAGCCAAAGTTCTTTATTTACTTCAAGAACAAGAATGTATAATATCAATTATAAATAAAAAATAAAAAATAAAATATATAATATTATTCGTTTCAAAATTATTACAATATTTTGATCTAATACGTATGTCAATGTAAAGTTTGGCACGTGTATCGATACAAAGTTTAACATCAATGGTTGTATAAGTAATATATGTTACGGGATAATCAGACATGATTTGATATGAAAACATGATTTATATTCATACGTATAAAATAATAAAAAATATAAAAATATTATAAAAATTACGAAGCGACAATAATATCAATCAATGTTGGAAGTTTAAAGATTAAGAAGTCATGCCCATCAAACGCTACACTTTCTAACGCAAATTAGTCCGCAAGGGAGAAATTGAAATATAATATTAATATCCCCACAACGACATAATTGTTCTTATTTTTGTTTGGCATTATTTTCTCACATTGATTGAGGAGAAGATAAGATGATGATTGATGAGATAAATTATAAGTCTTAATTATTAAGATGTATTTTAAATCCGTACAAGTCGTCGTTGAGTGACCTAAAGCGGATCATACCTTGAAATGGGAAGTGAATCTGTATATGTTTCATCTTGATCCGGTCCTATTAAGTGGTACCAAAACTTAGGTCTGGTTTGTAAAATAGATTATAAATCTAAATTATTGAGATGCGTTTTAAATCCGTCGAAACGTCGTTGGTTAACTCAAAACGGATAATATGATATGAGTAATAAATCTACACGTATTTCATCCTACCCGACCTTAACAATTTTCTCATTGGATAGGCCAGAACCTATACTAGAGAAGCCTAGGAGTATTATAATTGATCTGGATTTAGGTTTCCTCATACAAATTCCTAAATCCAGAGTAGAAAATAATAAATCTAGAACATATTGTACATTGATCCAAAAGTAGCTCATATGAATCCTCTAGAATTAATACCATACAACATATTTCCAAGTCTTCTACATTAAACCTAAACATACTATAAAATATTGTCTACAGTTATACTTGAGAGATGGAATGGAGCACCTATTATAACTAAGGAAGGTTAATCAATCAAATTGTTGAATTTCAGCCTCAAATACAAACCGGTAACAAAATTGGCCCCAGTTATAGATCTTTCTAGTCGTTCACTATATAATGACTTAAGATCTCAAACATCCATTTCATCTCAGACACATTCACAAACATCCCTCAAAGCTCACTGAACAAATCACTTTTTTCTCCTGCCTTTAAGTGCCTACTTTGCTCTTCACCTCAATTCAGTGTAAGGCATAACATGGACCATGAAGGTACCCTAAGTTTTCCACCAATGACAATGGCCAAGAAACCAAACAACACTAAATTTTACGTAGGATTCCTAGAGGTCCTCATCTCAGTTTCATTTTTCTACTTGATCTTGATCTCCTTCGGTGACATCTCGTTTCTTCGTCAATTAAACGACCACTTTTCGGAATCCTTCTCTTCGCTTCTAAGCACCCCTAATATTCAAAGGAAGTACATTTTCCTCCTTTGCAATGGAATCCTAGTATTTCTGGTCAGAAGCTCCTCTTCTGTTGCTCGCTCCGAGAACTATCACTTTAAGCCCGAGACCAAGATTATTGTGCAAGGAGTCGAAGGTCTGGTCGTCCTAGAACCAAATCATGATCGATTACAGGTTCGTGAAACTGATACCTACGAGGTCAAGAGCGCGAGCGAAACCAAGCCTATGGATGTTAAAGCCAAGAGAATAGCAAGCCACAATGCCAGGTGTGAAGTCATTGAACGAAAGCTAGAAGAAGATGCAGTTGAAAAACTCGACAATAGCGACCACATGGAGGAATCTCGAGGAGGAGATGAAGAAGCTGCAAGCAACCCAGATGAACTGAACAAGAAGGTCGAGGAATTTATAAGGAGAATGAAACAAGGGTTGAGGCTTGAGGCTCAACAGCAGCACCTACTTGAAGCATAGTTTAATTCTTAAAGCTCAGTGTTCTGTTTTTGTTGTACATTTGCTCTGCTGATGTTTTCCTCCGCAGCTTCTGTTTAGAACTTGTACCAATGTTGTATTGACATCTCATGTTAGTGACGACGATGTTAATTACGTGATATCGGTCAACTCATAAATTCAGATGATAGTTGCAGGTTCTCTGTATCTTTGGAAATATGGCCTCAATAATATTTGTAAGAAATAATCTGTACAATGTTTGGAAGAAAAAGTTCGTTGTCTGCTTATTGGACTATTCGTAAAGCAGAGTGCTCTCTGAACTTTGGAATCGTCTGGTATGTTCTCAACTCAAGTGCCAGGCAAAACCCTGTATGCTACCACAAAGAAAACATCAAGAGATTTGACCAGAAAACGATTGCATACTAAGTACTTTAAGCTGAGCGAAATGGCCTCACAGCCTATCTAAATGGCACCTTCATCGACCGTTAGATTCCGGAAATTTCACACCCTATGATAAAAGCTTAATCTGAAACAAGTATGAAAGTCATTGATGCAACCTATATGGCCTACAGATACATGCTTTGTACCTATAAGCTCTAATAAGTTAAATTTGTCATTTTAGTATTTTAGTATTCATGTATGAATTAATTGAGATTAATAAATTAGGATTCTAGATTGTCCTTATGAGACTTATAAATGAGTTTTTGTATGAAAATATTGAATAAAATCATGTTTTAAAGTCTTTGAGACTTACTTATCTCAATCCTATGATGAATCGGGTCCCCTAATCGATTGAAATCCAACACTTTCGAGCAATTCCAATTAAATCGAGAAAGTCGCACCTCCTTCCTAGATCAGTTGATATCAGAGAAAGATTAGTTCATTAAGAGATTCTTAAGAAATTAATCGAGATATGTTGGAGTGCATTTCCTAATTTTCCAACCCCCTGCCCAAAGTATTGTCCAATTCTAGTATTACGGAATCAAGGATCTATCAAAATTGAGCGTGTTGAAACATCAAGTGATGGAAGAGATTGATGATCCAAACTATGATGGAAGTGATCATGACGGGAAACTTCTTCTCAAGAAATCACATATTCACAACAACCAAAAGATGTACCATGACGTCATGAACTATGGTGAAGTCGAAACCTCAATAGTCATCTACGGTTTTATAGCGATGAAAAACCAGCCCTAATGGAGAAGCACTTTTAATAAAGTATCAAGCATTTCAAGATCAGAGATTGTATAACGACAGATAAACCTCAACTCTTGTTTGAAACTCGAGCACAAGTCTGTTTGACCAGGGGAATATGATGAAACACATTGTATATGGCCTACATATAAATGCTTTGTACCTACGGTCCTAGGGAATGTAAAAGCTCTATTAAGTTTACTTAATCATTAATTATAGTATGAAAAAAGGGAGTTTGTTATTAACAACATATAAGTTGTGTGTTGATAGGACACAATCAACGGTGAAGATTTCTTTTAAATTATTTTTTATTTTTAAATTCTCAAATCACTTAATCTTCACCATTCATTAATCTCTAGTATCATATAATGTTAGCATCATATCCTCTTTTTCCTTATAGTATTTTAGTTTCATGTATAAATTAATTAAGATTAGTAAATTATGAGTCTAGACTACTTTTGTGAGACTTATAAATTGAGTCTTTGTATACAAGGAAGGATATGGAGAATTGAGTATTGAATAATACCATGTTTTAAAATCTTTGAAACTTATTTATTCCAATTTTATGGTGAATCGGGTTTGTTCAGTCCCAGTTATAAAAAAATACTC
>JAOVYX010001988.1:0-12175 GCA_035668315.1 Drosera spatulata | reverse complement strand
TTTGATTTCAGTATACGATTTTGATTTCTTTGTTTGAGTAATTATTCGTTATATTGTAATTTAAAATAGGTATTTCGGTAAATATAAATAATAATTATTTATTTTTTTTTAAAAAAAACTACTAATCTGCGACGGATTCCGTCGCACAGTCGAGTACCGTATGCGACAGAATCCATCGCAAAACATAATTATTTTTTTGTTTTTAATTGACTAATGCGAAGGATTACATCGCAGAATGTACTCCCATATGCGACGGAATCCGTTGCAGTCAATAAATTATTTTTTTAAATAATTATTATTTAAATGTACTCCCATTAATTATTTTTTTTAAATAAATTAATTTACGCGACGGATTCCGTCGCAAAGTTATAATTATGGTTACGACGGAATCCGTCGTAATTATTAATTATATTGGTTTAATTATTAATTTTTATTACGTTTAATTAATGAAAATAATTTTTGTTGTTGCGACGGATTCCGTCGCAGAATGAATTACATTTACGAAATTACAGCCTGCGACGGAAAAAGTCAAGCCGTCGCAGATTTTGTTGTTTTGCGACGGATTCGTCGCAGATTTTTGCTTTTGCGACGGACATAGCCGTCGCAAAATCCGTCGCAGATTCTATTCTGCGACGGAATATTCCGTTTTGCGACGGAATATTCCGTTTTGCGACGGAATTTCTCCGTCGCAAACTATGCAGGTTTTTTGTAGTGATTATCGTTGCTTGAAAAAGAATGATCATCACATTATGAAATTGATAGTCAGTACATGAATGAACTAAAATCGAGAAAAACATCATTATCCATATCGATGATCTGGGCAAAGTCGAATGTCCTAGATATCATCCTATTTATAGATCTCACAAGCACAATCATCTTTGCTAGTTAAACCAATTCAACCTTTAGTTTATTTGGATAGTAAAAAAAATCAATCATGGTTATTTTCTTCACATTTTGCAAAACAACATAGAATTAATAGAATTACGTTGATTGCTACGGTCCTCGTGGGAACGATACTTTACACATCATTGTATTACTTGATTCGGCATTGTGCACTTGCGAATTAGGTGTATATACATTTTGTGTGCATCACTATTTTTAGATATTTTTTTGTATAAATAAGATTGTGTACATTTCGTCCTTCTCATATTCTATATTTGACAGAACATGCTATTACATTAATCTCGTAACGATAATATGATTTTGTTTTCAATATAAATTCGCGTTAACATGTCTTTCCCAGAAAAAGAAGAAGAAGAAGAACAAACAAAACAAACAAAAAAAGAAAAGAAAAACTGTTAACATATGAATAGTGTTTTCCAACTTTGCATCCAACAATAATTTTGATATTCCGTCACAGACATGTTTTGAGAAGAACTTCTGTTGCAAAGAACCGAGAGAATGTTTCCTTGTATCCATGGTTCAAATTTATATTTGCACTTATCTCATGGTTTTCTTCACCACAACGTGTTTTTGTGGAGATTCCCTCCTTTTTTTCTTAGGTTCATTTCTTTTTGTTGCTGAGAATCTGAAGCACTTCTAGGCTCCAAAGAAAAAGGGTTTGAATGGTTTAAAAGAACAAACCACTCCATTTTCTTAAAGGATGAATCAAGTGAAAGTTTGGTCTATCAGTTCACTTTATTTTTCTCTTTGCCTTTCTTTTGTTGCTTCAGTTATATATGCAAATGCACTCACCTCCAAAATAATGGTGGACTCGCTTTATAGAATGGGGAACATATCCTTATTCATCATCTACGAATTAGTGATTAATCATTGAGCATCGTGATATGGGGAACATGTTTCAGTCATGTACACTGACTGTGCATGATTGTTATCCTTTACATATGTACCACGTAAATTCGGTGGAACATAAACCAAAGCAATCAACTCAAGAATATATCCTGGTGAAAGCAGCCAGCATTCATCCCTGTGATTCAATATTGATCACGGATAACGACCGGATGACTCAAAAATCCATAATCTGTTCTTGTTCCACCCCGGAAGGCTTTGCCACTCTTCTATGCAGTCGCATTCGTAGGGAAACCAAGAATCGCTATAAAAAGGATCAGACGCATGACATATTCACTGTTCATGAATAACTGTTTATGAGACCATAAGTTTACTCTGACAGGTTCACGTCAGAACATAATCCATAAGATAACAAAAATATAAGCAATACATACCACAATACATCAGATGCAAGCAAAAAACATTACATTACACTCGGGGATCAGAATAACTGAACATGAGATGGTGCGATCAGATCTCGCTTCTTCCTTTCCATATGTAAACTTCTCATGCACAAGCTTCACTGCCGTTGTCTGTCGCACGCGGATCATTCTGTAACCAGAAGCTCAAGCTCACATTTAAGAGCCTAAATGGCACATAATCAGGATATCATATATCCACACGACAAAATTTCCTGTCTTTTTTCTGTTCTTTGAAAGCAAGAGATCCATCAATCATGCTAGGTAGAAACCGAATACAACAAAGAATTCTTTAGGCTGACTAGATACAAGCAATTTTGATTGACTTATATTTTGGGAAACCGCGGATTCTCATATCTTGAAGATTCTTGAGCTTAAGCTTTCCCTGGTGGCTGTCTGGAGTTACCAGCTCTCCTGTGAGAAGAAAACAAAGCGTTTAACTCAATAACGAATTTCACGCTCACATTTGTAACAATAACATAACGACACAATTCCAAGATTACCAGAAATCATAAAATGTTCTATTGGGTGTTACTCGAATCACACTCATGAAAAAAGTACATTTATCTGGAAGATTCAAAAATAAAAGGCAGCAATGTCTTTGCTTTTGATTTTCATGATGGAGCAAAAGCGCCCCAAAGATGCCGTGATACCAAACAATCAGCCAAGTTCTGTTGCATCCTAACTTTAGGAATGTGATGCCTTTCTGATTAACACTATTGTTTAATAGCTTCTTTGAACGACTCATCGCACTTAAATCTTTCCGAATTCGCCTAATCTCTTAGTCTTCCATGAAGCAACATTGGAAATTGGTGAAGAGAATAAAGCGTAAAAGCAAAGTTGCCATTGCCTTTTCTTTTTGCTCTTAAGGTAATTGAAGTGGACAGCCAAGATATGCAGGCACTTTGAGACCCTTTAGGGTACTTTAAAGAGGATTTGCTGGAACAAAACAAAAGCATCTTTGTTGGAGAGAATTGATATGCCAATTGATAAAATTGCAAAATACAGAATAGATGCGATGCTCAAAGGATAAGAGTAATATGCATATGAAGATGCTGTCATGAGAGGAAGAACTAAACCGAAGAAGAGCTTGTATGCAACTCTAAAACATCAGTTGATACCAGGAACTGACCAACACACGGCATGACGGAGAACAATGATGATACAGTATCCATGTAACCAAACTGACTTAGTGGTGGGAAAATGCTTTGGCGCTATTGTATGAAGTTAAAAACATTGCTGGCAATAAGGAAATGAATGATCAACACAATCATGCGAAGACAATTGAAGGCACAATAGAGGAAAGAATCATTATGAATTATTAATTATACAACAAGATTAACTGCATGCAATCTTTTTCATTGCGGAGAGTTTCTCTCTTCCCATGAAATTATATGATATTAACCAAAGGTGTCAAACGACGAGGTCTAGGAACTAAAATCTGTTCTGTTAAGCATGAGACCAGAACATAAGCAAGGCGTGATGACAGAAGTTGGTTCACCTACTTCGCCACATATACTCGGTATGACACTGGGGTGATTACTATCGCCTATTGAGCACTGAAACCTAGTGATACACATAAGAGTAGGAAATAGTGGCAGTTGATACCAGACTACCAGTTGCAGAGCATACCTGTTATGGATAGGGTCAGGACCATTAAAAACTTTCCTTTTGCTCATGTAATTGATATCCATCCTTGTTGGGACAAACGTCTCTCCTCTTGTCGTCGTATCAATCTCTGAGGTCACCATCATCGCTCTTTCGTTCATGTCTCTGCCGGACACAACATCAACTACAAAAAGCAACACGAAGCACCCAAATACAATCGCTCTCATAACGAATAAGGACTCCAAAGATCTCCTACAAAAACGACTACTCATTGTCTACCACCTTAGATATATATTTCCCTACAGAACCATGAACTGATATAGCAGTGTTGCGTGATGACGAAGAAAAACACAACTAGGAAAGCAAGGATGGGGAAGATATAAATAAGATGAGAAGAATGAAAGCGAAAGGCAAGAAGAGAGGGTTAAGGGGCCTTGTATGTTCGGGGATGGCTACTTCTCTTCTTTATAGGATGTTTGGGAGAAAAAGTGAGTAAGATTCAGCTTGGAGTATCAAGTTTCGAACTCGATATGAGGCAAACCCTCCTTTGCTTTTTTTGAACTCATGATAAGTTTCCCAATACGACATTCTACTTTACTTTGATTGTGTATTTTCATGCATCCCTGATACCCAAAAAAAGGGAGCTGGATAAGCACACTAATTCATTTACATGAATGGAGCATATTCTTCCATGCATCAATGAACGTAATACCAGATTTTTTTCCCTGGATAGATAAGAAAAGTATCTGAAAGCTGAACATAACTGCCAAGAGAATCGTCTAAAGGCAAAAGTCCTAGATCTAATCTACTAGTTAGCTTATGAACTACTGTTTTCAGCTGTCAAGTTTCAATTACATACAAATTATCCGGGAAAGAAAGCTCCACATCAACAAGTTACAGTTGTTGGATTATACTGCATTGGCCGAGGGGAGGTAGAAATGGACTTATGGAGAGGATGCACTAACATGTCAGGACGCTTTCTAAAACCACGTGACTGATATGTATAAGCCTAAAGTGAACAATGTCCAGACACGGGGATGAATTTGCACCATATCATATCTTGACCTGATATCCTAACAAGGTTTTAGTATGTATGTTCAACCCGCAGTTTCCAATGCTTACCAAAGAGAGCAGTTTGAGTGAAGAGTTGTAGCATCTCCCCAATATATATATATGCACATAATCTGCAAAATGCGATTAGTTTTAGCCCACCCCATTTGGGAAACATATCACCCCTTTGGGCTTGTTCATATTGACGATGCTGAATTAGAATGCATCTTAAATGATTGAGTTCATATCCTTCTAATAAACCAACACTTTATCTCTGCTGAACCTACGCGTGAATTACCCAACAAAAAAGATTGCTAGTATGAGACGTATGGTACGTTTTGGTCCCACTGAGTCTCCTTCAAAGGATCTCACTACATCAAAAGCCAACGGAAGAATCAAGAATCAATTACTTCTCCCTCACAAACTAAAGCTCGCGACAGATTTGGCGACGTCACTCCTATTCCAAATCTTATACACAATTGAAGTTCTAACACGTAACCAAAATGCGGAGAGAAACCACGTTACACAAAAATCAGATAGTTCGAGAAAACGACATCAAATCGGCCGAGACAGTTACCATTAAGCAATTGAAGCAACAAATAGACGAAACCGAAATGAGCAATTACCAACTAGAATGAGACCGATCTATGGTTCATATATTACGAGTTCCTTCTTCGAGATCATTTCGACAATGGGGTGACAATTATGCCGAAGCCCGATCCCGCACATCTCATCATTCCCAGACCCTGATGCAAAATCTGATGCGAAACCTGATCGCATTTGACATCGAAACAAGGTTTGCACAAATCCACTGTGTTCGGGGTTTGCGAAACTCAAACCCTAAACACGAGGAGCGGTCAATTTTCAACAAAATCACACACGAAAAAGCCGACGAAGCATACCAAAGTGTCTGCAGTCAACATGCCCGATAGTATTTGAGAAAACCCTAGCGCTCCGCATTTGAGACGTGTTCTCGGCAACTCCACCGGCCGCGATCGATTCCGCCGCCATTCGAGCCCTCGTCAACGACTAGGGTGAGTGAGTGGGTGGTAACATGAGAAATGCTAGCTATGTTTCATACTTTCATTTGTGTATAATGTGTCTGAGAATAGTTTACATTAGGACAATATGTATAGATTTGGGTTATTTCATTTACGGTCAAATATGTGTTTATGTTTCAAGGTAAAGAATCTTGGACCACTTTATTCATCTTCGTTGTGAGGAGTATCGCTGACATTTTCTTATACTCCATGCTAGTTTGAGTGTCATATGGTATATGATGAGCAGAGTTGTAAGTAGAACAGTATACCCCATGTTTGATTCTTAAGAAAAAGTACATAAATTTAAGTCATGACTAATGCTTTCCGTAGCAAGCTCTACTTACTGCAACAAAGCAACCATGGAATCGCCTCCAGCATTCTTGATAACATGGTTCTTAGTACAGAACTATGTGTCATAGTCTGCTTTATCTGCAGAACTAAGATATTAGGCTCATGATCTGCATTTTTCCATTATTAACATCACTGGTTTCAGCAGAATCTTTATTTATCCGCTTCCACTTTAGCTAAACACGATGACGACGACGACGAGCTCTTCAGCCTCTGTTCCGTTCTTGCTAATATTCTGCAATACAATGATCAGCATTGTGTTAAGATACAAATAATCCGAAGTATAATGCCGTGAGTTTGAAGGCTAGCTAGTAGAGATTCAACCAGGAGGGACTCACAGGACATGTTGTTTCATACTTCACTCGATTGCGATCAAAGTTCTCCATCCCACAGCTCCTCGAGTGTCCTGAATGGCCCGATAGGTGATGTATAATCATCACCTGTGCACACTCTGCTCTGCGGAATTCTCCTGATTTTCTCATGGTCTTCTGCACTCAATTCCCAGTCAAATATCTCAAGGTTTTGTTTCATCCTTTCTTTATTGAAGCTCTTAACCACCACTGCGATACCTTGCTCAAAGGCCCATCTCAGAGCGACCTGCAAGAATTAATTAGCAATCTTTTAAAAGTTAAAGTCAAATATATGAAGCTGATCGAATAATGTCATGTATAATTGAGTAGAATAAGCTATGACGATAACCTGAGCAACGGTCTTTCCTCGAGTTGTAGCTATGTCCTTTAGAATCTCAGATTCGAGAACTCTGTTGTTGCCATAAAATGTTCCGATTGCTCCCAAAGGAGAGAAAGCAGTCACCAAGATGTTATTTGTCTTGCAATAATCTATGAGCTTTTTCTGCTGCCATACTGGATTAACCTCTACCTATTTGTTTACAAAAAGATATATAGCATTGGATCACTTAATCGGACACAATTAAAACATGGAAAAGGAAATCGAGTAATCACGAGAACATACTTGATTGACAGCAGGGGGGATTGTCACAATCGCTAGGAGCTCAGAGAGCTTCTTGCAAGAAAAATTGCTGACGCCGATAGCCCTTGTGAGGCCGAGTTTCTGGCATTCCTCCATAGCTGCCCACACGGACCTCAAATCCATGGGACGAAAATCTTCCTTCTTGATAGGATATTCAATGGCTCCGGGCTTTGAGCTTATCGGCCAATGAATTAGATACAGGTCCACATAGTCCATTTTCAAGTTCCTGAAAAGATTTACTATAATATGCCATCTTTCTTACATGCTAGTGTAGTATAAGCTGAAGATGTACTCGAATGTTTGAACAATTACAGGAGCATCAATGACAACAGGACTCTTGTGTTTATGATAAAATGGTAACTCGCATCTGCTATCATTTGGATGTGCAGGAGTGATTTGGTAGTAACCCAATTGGTTATACTCCTATCATCATTTTGATTGTTGGAGCTAAAATGCTGATAGATACGATGATCGTTTTGGATGCGCATGTGATTGCTCTATCTGTGACATATTTTTCTTGGCACATGAGAAATTTCAGCTACTTCATGTCTTTTCAGTGCATGAAGTATTCACATAGAGGTTTAGGTTATTGTTCGCCAAATACATTTTTCTTAGTTCATGCAGAAACATTCCAAGATATCTGTTCCCATCATTCTTAAACATGAACAGCTAACGTTTGCCACAAAAGCACCACTCTAATCACCAGTTATTCGCAACTTGAAACCAATTTCAACTATTTGATCAAAGAACTCGATCTGAATTAGATAAACAAGCCCTTACTGTAAACTCCTCTTCAGTGCAGGCACAACGCGATCCCCGTGCGCATCGCTACACCAAAGCTTCGTCGTGACGAACACCTCCTCCCTCCCCCCAACCAACCTGTCACGAACCCCTTCCCTTATCGCTTCTCCCAGAGGCTCCTCCGTCCCATACAATGCCGCGGTGTCCAAGTGCCTGTAACCAACCTCAAGCGCCTCCATCACAGCCGCTTTCACCACTTCGTTCGTCACCGGTGGGTTTGGGGCCAATCCAAGGCCCAAGACCGGCATGCGGCCACCTCCGTGTCGAAGTTTCGCCGTCGGGATAAGGGAATGGGACGATGCTGCTGCTGCTGCTGCTTCTGGTGTATTGTTCATTGTTGATGGATCAAATTCAAATGAGTTTGTTAATGCAAGTATGTTTGAGAACAGAGGTGTATGGTTACATGCAAGCGGTGATGACAACTGAGGGTCTGTTCTGAGATCAGGCAAGAATTGTGTTCTTGTGGATTTGATGGCAGTTTCAAGATTGGATTTCAAAGGTGATGGTTGCATTAGGACAGGGAGATGGAGCCAGGTGGTACATATGCATTAGGGTCCTATATTTGTTTCTCTGATGAAACGTTTTGACCTACGTTAAATTTGAGTGGATTTTTAATTAAAAGAAAAAAAGAAATATGTTTGATGACATGGATGTGTTTAATGAAAAATAAATGATTGAGATTAAACGGTTAAAAGTAAATGGTTAAAATTAAAAGATAACATTCAAATCTTATCCCTTAATTTATATTGTTTTAATCTCAATCGTTTATTTGTTATTAAACAAATGAGAAAAGAGATTTACTACTAATGAGATTTACTAAAATAATTGAGAAAAGAGTGTAAAATATACGATAACAAATGAGATATATTTGATATTTTTATATGAAAGGGTTGCACAATCCAAATAAAATAGTATTTCATTTAATATAAGGAATGAACGAAGTTCTTTCAAATTAGAGTTATTAGATCTCTACTTGTGAATATATAACATATGATTGTATTTTTGTGATCTATTATTTTGTTTTTTTTTTATGAATTCATTTTAGTTTGAGTAGTTATATTGTGTATTATAAATTTTATTTTATCGATTATTTATGCATTATTTAATTATAAGAAACTCCTAGTCATTATAAATATATAATACAAATATAAGAAATTTTTTGGATACTTAATCATTTATATGCTTGATAATGAAGATTTTAATGATATTAGTTAACTCATTGTGAAATCAATGAATGAAAAATTCATATGTGTCGGAAGGTTAACCAATAAAAAATGAACATATAGGTAATCAATAATTTTTTTTTATTTTTAGATTATATATTTATAATGATTTATAATGATATGAATGGAAAAACAGTGTTGGAGAGCTTTATTTTTATTCGTGGATTCTTGCCGGTTTGATTTAACATTAGTTCAAGGACAAACAAACCTTTTGACTAATCATTAGATCAAGAAACAAACATTTCCTAGGAAGGCAAGACACATCTAGCTCATTCGGGATCATGTGACATCGCTGGTTGCGTTTCAACTGTTGTTGTTGTTGCCTTGTTGCCACAGGGCAGATCCTCGCAAACTGTGCCCCGGCCGGGCCGTGGCCCAATTCTGTAGCCCAAGCCCATCAGATCTCACCGTCCCACCATGAAAAAACAAACCATCAACTTCATTTGTGGAGCCCTACGCGAGAGTTGAGAAAGCGTAACCCCAATGCTCATTGACCGTTCGATACAATACATAAAATTAGTCCTGCTTTGATGCCTTGAGCAACTTGATTTTCATGAGAACGATCACATTGATTCGTGATTTTTTCTCCCCTGTGTGTTCAACTATATTTCTTGTTGGACAAGTCATCTCCAAAAAATGATGAAAAATGCCTCTAATTATTTAAGAATTTTTCAATATTTATTTTATTTTAGATATATATTAGTGAGTTTTTTGGAATAAAAACAAATTTGATATTGAAATCAAGTGTTCAATTCCCTTCCCTCTTCATGTAATAATGAATTTATTTGAACTCGATTACATATGAATCGATATATTGTTATCCATATTTCAGTTAAATGAACATAAAAATCCGAAAATTAAGAAACTAGGGTGTTGAAGTTCAAAATTATGAAAATCAAAATCAATAACAAAAATTAAAATTACTTCACAAAATAGTATGAATTTTTTTGTTAAGAAAATCTTAAACATTGTATTCAAATAAAATATTTATTAAAAAATTGAAATAATTTTTTTATTTTTTATTTTTGTTTTATTCGTTGTAAAAACAAAAACATAATACAAACACTTAATCAATTAATAAAATAAAATCAAAAAAAAAGCAAAAAAAAAAAAAACATGTCATGAACACAAGTACCCAACCTTGATGCGCGTCCAAACCCAAGTACAGAGCCGGCATCAATCCTCCGATATTTATAATCCACACCACACCACACCACAGCACGCAACTCCATTCCGTTCCCCCAATTTAGCCCCTCCTCTAAAATCCCCATTATACCCTCACAAACCTCACCCGTTTCTCTCATAGCCGCATGCTGAATCTTCATCATCATCCTCTTCTTCTTCTCCTCCCAAATACCTTACCCTCTCCCTTTCCCTTCCCCTCATCCTCATTCATAGGTAAATTCTATCCCCAAATTTTCTCCTCCTCGCTCAATTTTTTGTATTTGTTTATTGTAGCTGAATTGGGGATCGAGTTGAGCTCGGTGTTGATCTTGTTTGTGTTTTTGGTGGTTTTTTGCTCGATTGATGAAGCTAGGGGTTTGTTTGTGTGTTTGATAAGAGAATGAGTTTGATTGGTAGTTGGATTTGCCATTTCGGGGATTGAAAGCGTTTGGTGACGGTGAGTTTGCGGAATGGGTATTGTGTTTTCTTGTTTGTTTTGGTGTTGAATTCAAGAATTTTGCTGGTGTTTTTTTGTAGTTGAGGGTTTTGTATGTTGAATTCGGAAGTTGCTGTTTTTGAGTGATTGTATTCGTTTCAAGTATAACTGTGGCTGTTGTTGATGCTATGCTCTGATTGGATGATTGTTTGATTGATGATTGGCGATCGAGTTGATTAGCGTGGTGTAATGAATCGTGTGTGGCTGCTTCTTCGGAAGGAATGAAATTGTGGTGTGATTTTTAGATGACTGATTCAGTAGATGTTTTTGGGGTTCGAAATTGAGGAAGCTGCATCACTTGTAGTCTGTCGATGTGTATCTGTCCTGATTGAGGGTGGTTTGGATGGTCATATATACTTTTTTGCTGAATTAGGCTTGAGTCATACATGTACCAAGTTTTATGGCATTCGCCATTGTCTAATCATTTGCTTTGTCGGTTGATTGTGAATTTTATATTGTGTTTTTTTTCTCATTGAATAAAAAAACCAACTCAACACATCACCACGACCTTGTGAGGTTTCTCCCTATAACTGATCTCTGAGGGATTTATTGCGTATCATGTTGTGCTAGAAGCTTTATGTGTGGTTTGCTGGGGACAATGTCTTACACTGCTAAATATTACTTTTTGGAGTGATGTGGCTAGAAGTGGTTCTCTCCAGGATTTATCTCTGTGTGGTTGATTCTATTTGTTTAGGACAGACTATACTTTGTGCTGAATCTATGCAGTTATGAGAAGTTTTACTCTATGGGATCTAATGGGTATCGTTTTATCATATCTACTATAACAAAAGATTTGAAATTGGCGCGATATGTTTCAAGTATGAGATTTTTGTGATGTATCGCAGGTGTCAAGGCCGAAGTCATGGCGGGGGCTCTAATTCAGACTACTTCGTTCACTGCTCAAGTAAATGGCGGAATGCAAGGATCTACGAGGGGAAATAGATCTCTTAAGATGATGGCTTCTCTTCAGACTTCTGGTTTAAGAATAACAAATTTTGCCAGCTTGCGTCCATGTAATAAGTTGATTTTTCCAGGACATCCTAGACGAAATTTTTACAGTCCGATGAGGCGAGCTGTCGGCCTCCGTAGACCAAAGGCACGCAAGGGTGTAGTAGTTAAAGCTATGTTTGAGCGTTTCACTGAGAAAGCTATTAAAGTGGTAATGCTTGCGCAAGAAGAGGCGAGGCGCCTTGGACATAATTTTGTTGGCACCGAACAAATTTTATTGGGTCTTATTGGTGAAGGCAC
>JAOVYX010001987.1:0-12175 GCA_035668315.1 Drosera spatulata | reverse complement strand
AGTATGATGGCTTTTAACACCAACTACAAAGATACAGGGTTGTTTGGTGTTTATGCAGCTGCTAAGGTGCAGGCTTCGGCTCCCTTTATTTTGAGACATTGACAAATACTTAATTATTTTGTCGATCTCATTTTTTCGTCATATTTGGTGCTGCTCTTTTTTCCTGTATTTGTTGTAGACGGCTTAAAGTAATACAATACAACATAGCCAGTATCATAACTCTACTGCCATTACCGACTAATTACTTAGTGCTCTGAGGGTTGGCCTCAATATGAATAGGACATCTAAAGTAGAATGTGACACAGGGTGAAAAAATAATCAGGAAGAGCGTTCATTTAAGTAGAGTGTTCTGCTCATGGTTCACTGAATTTGATGAATCGGTTAAATTCAAATGACATGCATGACCCCATAAACAATTTGCTGGATTAAGATTGATCAATATGGTTGCCAAATCCATCAGATCGTACTTAACATAAAGTGTCTGTCAAATGTGAAGTGTGAAGTAGAAGTATGAATCTCAGCCAAATCAGTCAACTAACCAATTTCCATGTAAAGTATGAAGCAGAAGTTTTTTATTTGGTAAGAAATAGTATTTAGTTACGAATGGGAATAGTCATGGGATATGTATTGGTTATAGTAGGCCTGAATTGGACTCCCTGTCATGTTGTTGGCAAAGTGCTTAAATATTGGATAGGAATTCAGAAGATCTTTGGCCTAAAAAAATTCCTATTTCTCGTGCTGTTCTCCGCTACATGCTACATGTTCTTCCCTCTGTTTCTTGTATCTCATTAAATGATTGTAATTCCAGTAATATTCCTTTTTCTAGTGCCCCCACATTTCCTTATACCTTTCTTAAGATGAAGCAGTTCAAAATAGTGTCAAGGCAACACCGCCACTTAAATTTTGTTTCCAGTTTTACAGCCTTCAGATCTTAAAAGTACTTCATGCAATCTTTTATGTGATTTCTGTATTTTAATGGTGATTGTATGTTTTGTATTTTGCAGCCAGATTGCTTGGACGATTTAGCCTGGGCGATTATGCATGAAATAAGTAAATTGTGTTACCGTGTTTCAGATGTGGATGTTACTCGTGCTCGTAATCAGGTATTTTCAACTTCCAGCTGTTTATCATGCCCAAGTTGATGATAGAGTTCCCTTTTATTTTATTTGTCTTTCCTTCAGTTTCATTTTCTTTTCATAGATATCAATTTAATGCGTAGCAAAATTTGATGGTTGATTAATGGAGTTTTCATCTTTACATGGATATAATTTCAAGCTATGCAGTCACTTCTTTTTTCCACATGTTCTTGGATTCTTATTTACTATTACTTGGCTTAGTCTCATTTTTCATGGGGGGAAAAAAATAAGTGAAGGCTAATTTATGTTAGGATTGGCTTGGTACTTTGGCTCCACCTCCTGGTTGCATGTCCAGGTACCTAGTTCCTACATCAGGTCTCAGCGTTGCTGCCTGAACAGTCAAATATTACAGATAGTGCTTGCTATACGTCTCTGGTTGGACTATGGAGTAGCTCCTTTCCTGTATCCAATCATTCGTAGCAGTATTTTGTACTGGTGTTAGTTTTTGGAGTGCTCATTGTGTACAGATAGGTAAACGGACCACCCACAAGAAAATGCCGCGGCTGATAATGTTTGCAATTCGAAAATTTATAGTTGATAATTTTCTTTCCTTTAATTTAGGATTTACTTCGTCCTGTTTGAGGAATCAAATGTGTTGTTTCTTTTGCATATTTAAATGAGCTTCTCTATTACCTCATGTAAGCTGATATTTCTGGTTCTCTAATTTGTCATAAATCCAAGCATTGTTAGTAGGTTCTTGATTGATGTTTTTGGCGTTCGGTGGCAGAGATCTGGAAATATGACTTTGCGTAGGTATTTGTGGAATTCCACATGCATTTATTAGTCGGGAGTGCTAAAAAAGAATGTTGTTTGAGAACGTTTTATTGTTGATCCAGAAACGTTTTCCATTTATGAATTGGATAAGTTATCAAGCAAATATGTGATTTTCATTTTTTTTTTCTTATTTCTTGAGATCTGTTTGGCATCACTTCTGTTTTTGGTTTCTATTTTCGTTTCATGGACGGATGAAACAGAAATGTTTGATTTTGATTCCAGTTTTCTGAAACGGATAAAACGGAAGTAGAAAACTAGAAAAAAATGATTTTTAGTTTCTATTTTATGTTTCATTTTGATACCGTATTTAAGATCCTCCCCTTCACAAAAAAATCTCTTTGTAAACATGATTTCAGTTTTCGTTACTGGTTTTTTGTTTCTGTTACTGGTTTTAACTTTTACAGTTTTAAGTAGCAATACGAGATAACCCCTTAATTTATTTGCTTGATGATTGCACTTTCTTGTTGATTCAATTGCAGCGAGACCAAAAAGTGAAAATAAGAAAGATTTCTGAGATGAGAAAGTTCTATGAAAGAATAGCCAACAACAGTGATAATAAGAGCCACTAATGTGTTTCAATGACCATGGCACCTGATGCATGGGAGTCATCGGCATGATCACATAATACTCGAATTCTTGAGAGATAAACAAGAAGCAACGTAGTCTTGCACAATGATAGGAAAATCATGCTAATTTGTACCATCTTGCGTGCAGATTTGTCTTATTATCCATGTTTCTCATATTTGTAATTTCCTTGTTTTATATGCAAAAAGGAAAAAAAGAAACATCGGTCATTTCCTGTTGCAGTTGAAGTCCTCTTTGTTGCTTCACATCGATGGGACAAGCCCAGTTGCTGAGGATATAGGACGGCAGGTAATATGCTCTTGGTTTGTCGATTTGGTGACATTACTATTATTTTTTGGTTACGCAGTGCTCCCTATATGTCTAGATTTCTTTTCTTTTCTTTTCTTTTTTTTTTTTTGCAATAATCTGAATGAGAAATATCCAACTCCTGTGGTATTTCACTTTTCCAGCTAGCCAATCATTGTAACAAAAAGTGCAGAAAGAGCAAAAGCCATAATGTATATTTATGAAAAAAAAAAGAAAAAGAAGAAGAAGAAGTGATGGTCCCGAGGGTTCTACACCCATAATGTATATCACAATTCTACACCCATAATGTATATCACAAAAGATTGAATCTTACTTTCAGCTATGAAAGCTCTTATACCACTTTGTTAGGGTTCTACATTCTTAGGAACGCAAACCCGACGGAATTAGGAAAACAATCGTGCACAACCCAAGAACCAAAAGTCGAACCAAAGAACAAGAAACCAAAAAACACAAGATTTAACGTGAAAAACCCAAATCGGGAAAAATCACGGTCGTTAGAAATACAAGCCTCATTGTTGACCTTTGTATTTCTCTTGCCCATGCACTCATTGATGACAAATGGGTTGTTGCCCTTTGCCGTTGCCTTTGCATTTGCTCCGCCAGTGCCTTATGAATTCTCTGTATGTAGAATTGCTCAATTTACGCCTTGGCTAATAGCCACACTCTAGAATTAATAAACTATCATGACATTGCATTTTGAAGCTTTCACTTGACCTACAATATTTGTTTTGTGATTGCTGAGGACACCATTTTGGTATAAACGTTGTAAATTAAACTTTCTAAGTCCTGTCGCTTCCCCTCAACACAAGAGTGTATTATCATCCTACAATATTTACAGGTTGTGAGGGTTGATTTCAAATCAGCCAGCAATCAAGCAGCAACAACTGGTTCTGGAAGCACTACTCCATATTGGTATGGTGGGGCCAAAGGGCCTGTAACCAATATTTTTGTAATAACCCTTCTACTAATAGTAAAAGAAACCCACTGACAATACAAAAGATCCACGGCCATTGAAATACAAAAACTTTACTGACAAGACGCAAACACACTGACAAAACAAAACCCCACTGTTTGATCATTTTGTCGTGTCGGTCAAAGTTTTGTCTGACAGACAAGTCGAGATAAATGTTTTTGCCTATTTTGGACATAGACGTAGGTAGTAATTTTTATGTCAATGCTGTTTGTTTCCTCAGCTCTTGCCTCCAGATTTCAAATGCTAGTGCTGTCATCTTCAGAAATGCTTAGTTGATCACCTATTATAGATGTGGTTTTGTCTATTCACTGCTGTTTGCTACAATCTTTCATTTGATATTGAGATATGCCATTTAGATTGCATGGGGATAGTTATGGATTGTTTATGATCTTCTGCACTAGTGTGACTTTACAGAATTTAACTTTTTTTTTTTCAAATTAAAAGCAGCTAGCGGATTGTTGTGGTTGCGCCCATTCCCAGGGTTCTTTTCCTTCAACTCTTTTTCATGGTGGGTTTTTTTGGCCCTTCATTGTTACTAAATGTGGTACTATCTTTGGGGTGCAGCTACTCACTTATGGGCGAAGAATACCCTTCGCGGAATTGTTTGCTAGGATTGATGCTGTTGATGCGAGCACCTTGAAACGTGTAGCTAATCGCTTTATCCATGACAGGGTAAGAAACAGAACTTATATAGTTACCGAAATTATGTAGTTCTTTTGTTCTGTAGTTCCTGTATTGTTCTATTTTTTGTTGCGTGTGTGTTTGGGGGTTGGGGTTGGGTTGGGTTCACGTTGGGGTGTGTGTGTGTGTGTTGTGTTCGTTTTTGGTGGTCATGTCGATTTCACCATACTACATTAAGTGTGTGTTGTGTTCGTTCTTTGTGGTCATGCCAATTTCACCATACTACTGTAAGTGTAGAAATAAGCCTCATTCTCCAAACATTCTTCTGGCTAAGAGCTCAGGTTTCATGGTTGTTCTATTGACAGTAGTCTTTTTCTTTATCTCCATCTTGCATTTGCTCGAGTGGTTCTCCTTTGATGTTTTGCCAGAGATGCCTTGCCCCTGACACCTGTATCCGCCAAATCACCCGCTATCTCAACTTGTGTTACAACATTTAGCCTTGAGGACAGGAAGCATTAAGCTCACCCGCAGATCCCAACTCTTGCTACAACATTTAGCCTTGAAGACAGGAAGCATTAAGCTCCATATTGCAGTTGCATAACCGGATGTAAAAAACATTAGTGTCTATGAAACCCTTATCACCCAAGGTCTCAGCCTCAACTTGTCCTTCATTTTCAACCAAGTGGCAAAGGAATGTCTAGGGAGAACATCTTTGCACCAGATTACCCTCCAGCATATTTCCTTCTGATAATCACCAATTAGCAGCCTTGGCTTTCACTTGCACTCATTTTTGCCTTGATATGCTGCTCCCACTTAGGTTTTAGTCTCTTCATATTCATGAACCAGAGATTTCCGCAACTAAGAATGCCCTTGCTTGCATTCAATCTGGTTTAGGGGGGATCCCGTTGAAATAATATTCAGCAATGGATTGTATCCTTAAAACACGAATAAAACATTAAAATGCATTGTTAAATCCTGGGACTATTAGTCCTGGGTCCGGGACTAATATTCCTACTTTATCCTATCCCCAAAACAAACCCTCCCAAAGTATCTTGCTTCATGTGAACAACCCAAGTTTTCTTAGTAAGCA
This sequence comes from Drosera spatulata, assembly GCA_035668315.1. Lineage (NCBI taxonomy): Eukaryota > Viridiplantae > Streptophyta > Magnoliopsida > Caryophyllales > Droseraceae > Drosera > Drosera spatulata. Next base: position 6,690 of record JAOVYX010001987.1, on the reverse strand, counting down.
TTGTTTTATTTCGCAAGTGCATCCTTTCCTTTGTAAGGCTAGAGCACCCTCTCTCTTGTGCATGCTTAATGTGAATAGACTAGGAGACTAACACCTGAGGATGATTAAAAGCAAGGCCACTCCTAAGAAAATTCTTGTGAGAAGCATCTATATGGCATATTATGACACCTGAAAGAAGAAAGATTTGAGAGCACCTACTCTGTATATTATATTTGAGAACAACCACAAGTTGAGTCTTCCAGCTTAAGAAAGTGTTATTGCTTCCTAGGAGTTGTCCTGGATACCATATGGTCAATAAAAGGTCGTTAGTGTTTAATCTCGAGCCTCTTAGGAAGCACGGGGACTCCAAAACATATACTCTCTCCGTCTCGCGAAAAACGCAACGGATTGGCTGGGATCGGAAATTTAGGTGGGAATTGAATTTATTTTTTTTTTGGTATTTGTGTAGTGGTGGTGTTAATTGGAGTAAAGTAGAGAGGAGATAGTGTGGTTACTGGAGTAGATAAAGAGTGATTTGATGTTTTTTATTTCCAAATAAGAAAACGTTGTATTTATTGTGGGACGGCCTAAAAAGATAAGTGTTATATTTTTCGTGGGGCGGAGGGAGTAACCGATTATTCACCAGCAGTACAACCCATAATATTAGCCGAAGATTGAACATGCTCTCTAGATAAGCCTGCAACAAAGCATGGATGTCTTCTTTAAAGTCACAGTCCTCCCTGTGAGCATCTTCTAACACATTTTTTTTCAAATTCCTATTTTTCCAACTTCGATCTTTAATCCTTGCTCCAAATTCTTTAACCTTAACTTAAAATTTCATACAAATGCCTTGAACTTCATTACAAGGACTTCAATCAAAGTTCCCAAGAAAGCTCCTAAGCTTCAAAACCTCAAGACAAAAACAAGAAAACAGTGTTACAAAGCGCTCAACCCTAAAAATAACTAAAAAAAAAATACAAAAAATGACTCAATCATAAAGCATTTATCTAAGAGAAATATGAGTGGAACACTCATTAGGAACCATCGTAGAGTTCAGTTTCACAGCGTTTTTGACCACATTCCCAGGATTTTCATAAACTGTCACTGTAACATATATCACCACCTCTTCAGCCCCCCTTGTTTACGTTTGCACATTCCAAGCAGGGGGTTGTCATGGGAGCAGTCGTCGTTCGACGACTAGAGCATCATTCGCTCCTCCCTTTGAATTTCCTTTTTGTTTATTTTTAATAGTTTAATATAATGTTGTTTCAGTTTTACTGATCTTACCATCATCTCTATTGTTGGATTGCACTTAATCTTAGTTTTATATAGAATATACTCTTTGTAAATCGAATAATAGACTCCTTTCCCCGGATGAATACTAATTGGAAGGGACTCTTTTACTTGCCGCTGTAGGATTACTTGAAGGCTTGCTCATATTTATTACTGGTTCATACGTAATTCATCCTTTGATCTGTGTGTACCCTCCCATGTGTGATGGTCTAGCATCCAGAGACCGATTGAACTATCAATGGTAGTGAATAAAGGAGTGTTTTTGTGAAGATGCTTCTAAGTTGCTGATGCTTTCAAACTACTTATGGACGAGGTTGCTTAAGAGGCTACAATTTTGAATTTGTGGATTCCAACTTCTCTAAAATGCTTCTTTCTTGCTACGCTGTAAAATCATCTCTTTTTGCTCTCATCTATGCATAATTCACATGTCATTGTGCTACGCTCCGCAACCACCCATGTCCAAGAGCAAAATTTATTGTGATAAGGGTTGACTTTCATGTCGAAGATTTTATACTGAGATGGAGGAAAACTACATTTTTGTTTGTTCATGACTAATGGAGCCTCCATCTGTTGCGCAGGATATTGCCATCGCTGCAACTGGACCAATCCAAAGTTTGCCCGACTACAACTGGTTCAGACGCAGGACCTACTGGAACCGGTACTAAGTGGGTGTCTGAATATTTTGTTTTTCAGATCAGCAGCTTTTCACGGCAGCCCTGTTGTTCTTGTTAACATACTGTTAAAGCGATTGCATAGATGGTCTACTGCCTTATCAGACTGGTGGATATCCACCTGTCTTGTTATTTAAGTGTTTCCGTGAAAATCTAAAATTGTTTGGGATCGGAAATAATGATGAGCTCATTTTGTATTGGCATCGTTAAAGTTAACGATTTCTTTCTTGGGAGTTAGAAAAAGCATCATATCATTCTACCATATTAACGTCAATCTTTTGTTCTCTGGTGGATCGAGATTTAACTCAAATTTGTTATGGTTTTCAACGGTTTTTTCATGTATCCTATTTGCCAAGTTGTCATGGAAAAGGTTCAGTAGCAACAAGCTTGAAACATGTGGGCCTTTGGTGTGCTATTGTATGACTAGGTGGTGGTTAACATACAAAGTGGAGGCGAATGACATATTGGGTTGGATGAAACACTATTGGCTTAGACCATTGTAACAATTTTGTTTATCCTTATCCCGATTTTACAGGGCTATAATGTCATTGTGGGACAAGGAATTGGTTTACATCAAAATATACTTAAAAGTTTATAATAAATTGGTTTTCTTTATCTTTATATAGTGATTTTAAATGGAATATTGATCCTTACATTGCATGAGATTAGAAGTCAAAACATAAATAAATATCTTAAAATAACTTATTGACATATGTATCAATAACATAAAATAATTTTAATTTATTGATATAGCAATGGGTCGTTTTGCATAACTATATACATAACAGATATTCCCTCTATCCCATAAAAAATATAACGTTGGATCATCGTTGTATTATTCAACACGTATTTTGAGGCATTTCATTAGTCCTAATTTCTTACGTCACTGGCTCAGAGATTTAAATACATAGCTTAAACTATCATTAGTGTTTCACGATAATTTTTATATTAAACAATGTTTAATCGTCCCGTGAACGATTCGTATCATGAATAACTTTATTGATTACATATGTCTACGTTGTGTTTATTATCAGGGTTCTGAAATTCTGGAATGCTGCATTATACTTTAAAAAACTTTGGGCCATTAAAAAAGAGAAAAAGGGTTTGTGATCTCAATGAGTGAATGCATACTATTTGAAGGGGAGGAGTATTTGGGATATGGAGGATAAGCATCATTTTTCTTCGCCCTCGAAGTCATTACTGAAGTTGAGAGATAAAATGGTGCAGATCAAACATGTATTGATAGCTGGTGGGGTTCCGTATTCTGTGAAGTTGGGTTATTCTGTCAAGCCTAAAGTCTTATGGCATCGGCTCATCTGGTGCAAGGATATGAGGCGTAGAGTGTCTTTTATTACTTGGTTGGCTACGAGGAAAGCATTGAAAACTAAAAATGGCTATAGGAAGATAATCTTATTTTGGATAACTTATGTGAGCCCTACAGAGCTGCTCCTGAGCATTGTGACCATTTGTTTTTCGAGTGTCCCTTTTCTCAAGATATGATTAAACCTCTACTGTGTAAGTTGAAGCTGCACTCTTCCAGCTTTCGTTGGAATGACTGGCTCCCATGGATGATCAAAGTCTCGAAGAGGAAGACAAGTATAGCTAAGGCGAGGAGGAGTCTGACAGGATTGGTGATTTACAGCCTATGGAATGAGAGAAATCTCAAAATCTTCCAAAGGCCAGTGAGAAGACCTGATCTGTCTTCCTTGATTTCGATTCAGTTGAATTTATAATTCTGTTTTAGGGTATTAAGTTCTGTTATTGTATAGGCAGCGTTTTATTCTTGCCATGAGGGCATGAGGATTGTGTTGTAATTGACCTTTGATTGGGTGAGAATGCCAATAAAATCTAATCGGTTTCAATATATATATATGTGTGTGTATTTTTTAACGATCTATGATTTCGGGTTAGTTTCTATTGCCATGTTAAAATTTTCTTTTTAATAAATGTAGATTTTTTTGTTATTGTTTTGATATTTTGCAATTTTTGTTCGGAATTTTTTTTATTTTCCTTTTTATTTATAAAGAATTTATGAATATGATAGTTATTTTAAATTATTTATTTTCCTTCAATATTTTTTCGGTTTTTTTTTTCTTAATTTTTGTTTTTGATTTTTTGTTTTTGCAACACTTTCATTTAAACTTTAAATGCATTTATTTTTATTGTTTCATTTTCATTTTTTTAGTAAAATAAAAAAAATTCAAAAAAAAATAATAATATATGGTTGTTTGCCATGTAAGTGGTTCGACATCAAATATATGTTAGATGTTTGATTAGATGAGATAAATTACATTAGATTAGATTAGGTATTAGATTTGTTTTTATCATTCTAGTTTCGATTTTTAAGTGAAATTGAGATTCTTTTTTTTTTCTTTTTTTGTTCAAATAGGTGGTTATAGATTAGATGAGATCAGAAATTAGATATTAGATTTATTTTATTTTATTTTTTTTATTTTTAAGTGAAATTGAGAATTTTCTTTTTAAAAAAAGATATAATTCCCGAAAAATATTACTTGAAAGATTTTATTCCAAGGAGATATTACTAACTAATTTTAATTTTCATGAGGTTCTAATTATCAAAAATGTCAACGCTGCCCTTTCACACTCACCCTAACCCACTTCACCCCTGGTTCATCTCTCATAACCTTATCTCTGCTAATTTTGAAAAATGGGAAACCGTAGGGTCTCGAAGTCACCATCCTCGTCGCATTCTTGGAATGATAGTTGTTATGGTAGGCAAACTCTGGTAGAGGTAACTAATCGTCCCATTTTCCTTTCCACTATAAAGAACTTGCCCTCAACATATCTTCAAGTGTTTAAATCATCTTCTCCGACTGTCTATCAGTCTGAGGATGATAAGTAATACTAAAGTCAAGTCTGGTATCAAGTGTTGCATGCAAAGACTTCTAGAGCTTCGACACAAAGTAAGGATCACGATAAGAAACAATAGACAAAAGAACACCATGAAGTCTGATGATCTCCTTCATGTATAACTGAGCAAAGACGACCAAGATTGAAAGTCATCTTGATAGCCAAGAAGTGTGAAGATTTCGTGACCGATGTGCAATCACCCAAACCGCATCATCCCCCGTACTCGTAGTGGACAAAGCAGAAACGAAATCCATGGTGACATGCTCCCATTTTCACTCAGACAATTGAAGCGGTTGCAACATTCTTGCTGGTTTCTGATGCTCCACTTTCACTTGTTGACACACCAAGCATCGAGATACAAAATCAGCTATCTCTTTCCGTGATAGTCAATCTTGGCATGATGACGAGCAAGCTAATCCATGCCTAAAATAACATCGAAACCGAGAATATCCAGAGGAAAAAGGTCCACAATAGACTCTGATCACATATCTTTACAGCACAAGAATAATGCATTTGATCTACCTCTATAAACCCCAAATGGACATCCAAGGGTACTATACGGGTAGGTAAGGCATGCAAGAATCTCGAGGACGCAAAAGAATGCATAGCACCATAATCAAAAAGTACTCGAGTGGATACTGATGAAATAAAAAGTGTACCTTGCACCAGCGCGAGTGATGCATCAGCATCCTCCCGTGTAAGTGCAAATGCTCGTTCGTGTATCAGAGGATCGCTCACCTGTCGTTGGACCCTTATCATAAGGCTTTGGAGCTAATGATTCTATCTAGGTTACCTTCTGCTTAAATGTAAAAGTCTCTGAGCGAGCTGTCTGATGACTCTGATAAGGTTGGGATCTTTGCCTGATGATTCTGATGAGTTGTAAATCAAATTCAGTATTTTGTTTATGCATGGGTCATAAAAGTGACTGTTTCTGAAAAAATAGACAACAGTTACTTTCTCAGAATTAACACGGTAACTTTTGGGACTTGTAAATACTCGAGTACTCAGAATCCTTAATACTCTTTATACACACACACACACTCTCTCTCTATCTAAGTACTCAAGCTCTCAATTCTCTCTACTGCAAAACCCTAGATCTCGATTCTCGCTCTCATTCTTCTTCAAACTCAAAGTCTTCGATCAAATCAATTACGAAAATGGCCAACATACAGTCTAACTCTCCATCATCATCTGCGAGGACCCAAATCCAAGTAAGCCTCTCGAAGAAAGGGGATAAGGCGATCAAAAAAGTGGAGCTGCAGACGGGAGTCGTTCTTGACTTTGAAACCCTAAAAGACGAATCTGATGAGGTCAATGAAATTGCAGAACTGATTTAAGATGTTGGATTGAATTATCTGTGTGAACGAACTAGCTGAATCTACGAGGATGAAGTCATAGACTTTATTGAAAGAGCAAAAGTTGCGGACGACTTCCATAAGATCACATACACTTCGAGCAAGAAGATTGGGATTCTTATTACTCCTGAAGACTTTGAGAAACTCTTTAAGGTGTCAAATGAAGGGTCCAGAGTAATACCACAGTCTATGGTGAATGACGGGAGACATGCAATGCTGAATGACGAACCCAAGGACGAGGAAATCAGAACTATGAAGAAGTTCCTCTCCAAATCCTACAAACTACTTGCGGACTTGGTCAAGGCACTACAAAAAAAGGTAAATCTGCGAAAAAAAAAAAAAAATACGACAAAAAAAGCCGTCGAAAAATGAAAATACTTGCGATCTCAATGTGGTATTTGAAATTATTAGAGTTATATGTTGTATATATTATATCACTACAAAAAAAAAAATCCTATTTAGCGACGGAAAAAATCCGTCTCTAAATGAATAAAATCCGTCGCTAACATAACTTTGCGACG
>JAOVYX010001986.1:0-12175 GCA_035668315.1 Drosera spatulata | reverse complement strand
TATATTTATAGAGTGAAAGTGAGTGCTCATAAATATTAATTTGACGTGTAAACGACAGCACGCATCAAATTTTGGCGTCGTTGCCGGGGAACTTTGATAACAAGTGTCAAATCAACTAAATTTAACTTAATAGTTTTCTATTTCAGTTTAAAAAAATAATAAAATAATAATCATTCAAAAAGAAGCTTGTATGAATTTTTATGAACTTGAGAAGTCACAGGTAACTGGATCTGAAGTTAGAAAGTTAGTCTCTAATTTTGAATCTTCTCAGAAAAATAGCTCTACTCCTTTCTTAGGTTGTACACCTTCAACTTCTTCTCAACCTGCTCAAACTGAAAGGAGTTTCACTCCTATTGACAGCACGCATCACTTGTGTATCTTTTTGGTATTTTTTTTCAAGTTTTTGTATATTTAGGTAATTCACCCTATTTTATTTGGGCCTATATATATCATATTAATAGGGTTTTCTGGGATGATGAGATATAGAACGAAAATAAGAGACTTTGTAGGGTTGTCATAAAGATTATGAGAGGTTTTTTTTAAGGTTTGAGCGAAACACAAGACAAATTGAGAGATAGAGAGAGGTGATCGTTGTAATCGTGTCATTCGCGACGATCGGTTTTCCCCACGTTAAAATCTTATGTGTTATTGTTTCGTTTTTTATTCGTGTTGATCGTTACTTGATTATAGTATTCGGATTCTCGGGTCGAATTCATAACAATATGCGTGAGTTTGGTTGACCAGTATTGAAGAGGAGGCAAAAGTGAGTTATTATTAGATGAGCTAGCGCATAGTTTAGAATGGGAGATTTGTATCAGCTCAAATTCGACATTTTGTAGGAGATGTGCTTCTGGGTTCATGGCTCGTTTGTTCCTCCTGCAAAAGCTCAAGCCATTGCACTCACTTTTGGAGGGTCGGACCTCCAAAACATGGTCGATCTTGCCAGGGCAACAAAAAACAAGAGAGCTTGATGAATGGAGACCAAGCCAACTGAACATATTTGATGTCTCAATATAGTAGTATTTGAATACATTTCAATTTTGTTTAACTAGAAGAGCTTCGCATCTTGACTTCCATCAGTATATAGCGAAAGTTTCTTTGATTAATTTGAGAAAGCATCACCACATGTCATGCCTTCACTCGAAAAATCGTATCTAAGCAGGTATAATATAATTGAACACGAAACACACGATAGCATATGTAGCATGTAAGCCATACAACAATGGTTGGCCTGGTAACTTGCACGTTGATCAACGTTTAGCTGTTTGTAAATGGAATGAAAAGGATGATTGTGTGAGAATCTCTCCAAAATATTTTGATGATAAACATACCTTTGTGGAAGTATTTTTTCCTTAGTCGTACTATGCTTTGCTTAATAGAGAATTGATCCTCATGTTCAAGAGGAAATTGACAGTTCTACCAATAGATTATTTATTAATTAGTTCATATCTTCAACTATTGAATTTTGCCTAATTGTAAAAAAACACAGTTGGCATATCACGAAATAAAAACTCATCCTTTTAGGGGAAAAAAACAAAGATATAAGGATTAATTATGGACATTAATTAACAGTGATTGACATAATCATGCCAAATACAGTTTGTGAAAGGAAGAAATGAACCTTGTACAATCTTAACAGTGATTTATTACTAAATTATTTTTTTTTACAATTGAAGGTATTAATTAGAAACTCTAAAAAGAGCTTATGATTAAATTCGATATTTTATTTTAAATGTTTCGTTACTAAATTTAATCAAAATCAAGATTATATAATTGTATCTCAAGCCTCAAATCTACTAGGCTTTGTTTTTACAAAATCCACCATGTCTGTTTTTATAAAATCTACCATGCATATCAATGTTCAAGATTATGAGCATGGATCAGGTGAAAATTCATTACGCATACCATCCGAAGATAACAATTCTATACAAAAATCGATAAGGCCAATAATGTTCCAAAAAAGCCTATACAGATCTCAGATGGACAATATTCCACGTGAAGCCCAGGTACTCGTGTAGGAGCACATTTACAATGTTCAAGATTATGTGAATCCAATAAACAATAGCAAATAAAATACGCAGGTTCCTTGTGTGAGCAAAACCCCCAATAATAAGCAAAAGTTCTTGGAGACGACAAGCAGAAAAGGAAGAGGGTAAAACCAAAAAATCCACCAAATTTCATTGTTCTCCCCGATTTCTTCAAGAATCATGGCACACCCACCACCGCTTTTCATCTTAATCTTGATCTTCATCATCATCATCCCATCGTCAAAGTCCACTCCTTTCATCGTACTCCATGGTAATGATCTTCATCTGACCCGTTTGTCTTTGCCCTTTTCTTGTTGGTGTGTAATAGTTAATTTACTAGCTTTTGATATCATGAGATTTGGTTGATGGTTTTTCGTATTGAAGTGTTTTGAGGGTCTGTGTGTGGAGAAAATCGTGTTCGCTGGTATATTATGAGGTGGGTTTGGAGAATATTGGTTGTTTAGTGGAAAATGAGTCTGCCCTTTCGAGGGTTTGGCATGGTACAGAAGAGGAAGGTCGTTGGTTTTGGTTTCTGCTCCAAGTTGATTGTATGTTATTAATCGCGGGGCGCTTTGGTTTTTTTGGGCGAGTAATGGTGATGAGAGATATCATATAGGTGCTTTGGTAATTGTTGATCGTGGAATTGAATAGGGTAATTGTTGGTTAAAGACGACAGAATCCAACCGATCTTACTCTCGCTCATTACGAGCAAGAGAATTAGGCGACCAAGTATTTGTATCGAATTAGATATCTAACTTTGGTCCTTGAGGGCATTTATGATGTTCTAGTGCATCGAAGAACTTGAGAATCCATAGAATCATCTTTTGAGATAAGTGGAAAAGGTCTTTTAGCACAAGGTATTGTTCAAAGAGTACAGACCATTGTTGTGAAGTTGTTTACTAGACTTGGTGAAAATTATCAACCACAGCAGATCAAGTCTCTAGCATTTATTGGATCGTGTTATAGGTTTAGATGGGATACAATGGTGTCATGTTGATGAAGGACTATTGGCCTCGAAGAAAATTAATTGTTGTAACTAGTTCGTCCTTTTTTTAGATCCTTTGTAGCAATTAGGATTCGTCAAGTTTCTGAGGTAATGGTGACAACAAATTAATGAATTTAAGAATTAGCATATTACTTGATAAGTACTACCTCCGTCCCAAAATATAACCAACAGTTTGACGCGACATGCGGATTTATGTGTGTTGAATTTTTGTGGGATTTGATAAAAAAAGAGTACTTTTTTTAGTGATAGTGGGTGTAAGTGGGGTTCTTGAGAGAGAATGAGAGAGGAGGAGGAAGGAGGTGTTGGGTGTACTGTACCAGGTGGTGATTTGTTTTGGTATTTTTTATATGAAAAGGTTACTAAATATGATATGTTGGCTATATTTTGGGACGGCCAAAATAGAAAAATGTAGTCTATAATATGGAACGGGGGGAATACATGTTATTTTAGAATCGACCGTGCATATAGATGGTAGGGAATGAACACCTTCATTTAGCAATGTTAATTCATTGTCGAAAAATATGACGTTGACATATGAGTAGGAATCAATTATCAACAAAAAAAAATCCCTACATTCAAATTATATGTTTATTATCATAACTGACTCAATATGATTGTCTTCAGAACTGCGATAATGCTTGGTAATATTTTAGCTCAATTCAATTGGCTTAACTCTTCTTATGTTTAGTTATCATAAAGCTTTTTAATAATCAATACTAATTCATCATGAAATCACTAATAGGAACATAACATGTATAAATCAATAGGGAGTTGACACATATGAACCAATGGGAAGTGCAACGTGACATGCATAAACCAATAGGAAGTTGACACATATAAACCAATGAAAATTGGACACGTGGAGTGCCAACAAAAAAAACCTCCTACATTTGTATATCATAATTGGCTCAATATAGTTGTCTTCAAAACTGTGATAATGGTTGGTAATGTTTTAGCTCAATTCAATTGGCTTAACTCTTCTTATGTTTAGTAATCATGAAGCTTTTTAATAATCAATACTAATTCATCATGACATCACCAATAGGAACATGACATGTATAAATCAGTAGGAGGTTGACACATATAAACCAATGAAAAGTGGACACGTGGAGTACCAATCAAAAAAACTCCTATATTTGTGTTATATATTTATAATGATATGTTTTTATAATAATTTATCAAGTATTACTAGAACGGAGGCTCAAAGCGTGACCAATGGTTTTGAGAAGCTCAACAACAACTACTTCTACCATACCAGATATTCAAGTCAATTACTATAATTTTGTCTATCACAATTTGAAAAGTCTTCGACAGGGCTAGACATCACCAGTCAAAAAGAAGGAGAAGGATCAAGAAGTAGGGGTCGAAGTTAGCAAACAGTATTTGTCCATCTTCAGGGTAGATAAGTTTTTCCCATAGAACCAAGTATGCTAAGGTTTCAATGTTACATGCGACAGATTTGCAACTATAATCATCAGACCAAATGTTCACTGCTACAAGAGCTCGAGAATGCTTGTACTTTTGCAGCAAGTATAGTGGTTCAACTCCTACCTTAGTGTTTCTGTTTATCATTCAATATTTTCTCTGTAGTGCTTAGTGGGGTTTTTTTTTTTTAAGTGCTAAAGCATGCACGTTGTTGTTTAATTTCCTTAAGTCAAACTTCCTAATTTTTTTGGGGCATCCATTCAGGAATTGGTGACCAGTGCTCAAACCGTGGTGTCAAACACTTCACTGAGGAACTAAGCGAATGGTCTGGTGCCAATGGATATTGCATGTATGCTCATGCATTCCCTGCTATCATGACTAGCTCATGCTCGGTTTTCATTCTGTTCCCCATTGTGGTTACCTGATCATTTATCTCACACATTTTCCATCCCATATCTACACTTTATGGATATTCACTAATTTATATCTGTTTTATAAATTATATTTCTGAATTGTTGTCCTTTGTATAACATCTCTTCTTGCTTTTCCTTCAGTGAAATAGGTGATGGCGCTTGGGACTCCTGGTTTACACCCCTTCATGATCAGGTCGGCCAGAAAAATCACAGCTATAGTAGTTATTATAAATATCATGCTACCTCTCTATTCTCTTCCCTTTCTGATTCAAATCTTTCCTTGTGCAGGCAGAAGAAGTTTGTAACAAGGTGGTAAACTTCCTTTGCTAGTATGCCTCTCCGCATAACTTGCTTTTACATATATTTTCTGACTCCAGCTCCTATGAGTATATCTGACAGGTCAAACAAATGAAAGAACTGAGCCGAGGGTATAATATAATTGGTTTATCCCAGGTGACTTCCTCAACGCTTACTAGTTTGTTGTTTCTCAAAAGCGCATGGCTTTGGTTCTTTGTATGAAGATGGATGTTTCATTAAGTCTCGGATTGGTTTTGCTATCTAGCTACTCAGTGCATGCCAAAGAAAAAAGTCACTAATATACAAAGATCTGAGAATCCTATTCTAAGTGGTCATTCTAGAAGAGGGTTTCTTGCTGAAAGCTGCTAAATTGCCAAAGTCGCTTCACATTTTTGTATCACAATGTGCAGAAGCTTTAACAGAAAATTGTTACTATTTAAAAGAAAAATTAAAAAAAAAGTAAGAAAGAAAGAAAGAAAAGAAAAGAAAAGAAAGAAAGAAAGAAAGAAAGGAGCTATATACCTTATATCTACCCTTCCATCAAACGAGACCATTTTGGGCCTTTTGCTCCCAGCAAAGCAATAAGCTACCTTCAACTTCCTGAAATAGAATTATAGGTTCAATTTAGAAACATCTCTTATGCTTATTCATGTCCCTGTTTAGTGGCAGACAAGTTAGGCGGATGGGACTGCCAGTCAGATCAAAGTCAGAAAACCTCTCCTTTGTTCAGTTAGAGCAGCAAGGACTTAAAACGATCTGATTTACATTTGAAACTAGATGTTTGCACGTGAACAGGATGTTATCCCTTATTTTTCTTATGCAACTGCTTATGTTGAATGCCTCTTTGCTTCTGCTCGTGAACTATCTCCAAGAATTTTTCCCTGTTGTATGCTTGGATCTGCATCTTCTTCATTTTTATTCTGTTTTTCTAACTACTACTGTACAAGATGTTTTTAGTGGGTATATTCAGTTGGCTTCTCATGTCGATGGTCACTGAAACATATGTTCTCTCTTTCAGGGAAACTTGATTGGAAGAGGTGTCATAGAGTTCTGTGAAGGTGGACCACCGGTGAGAACCATTACTATGTTTGTTGAATACGTCTAGCACAAAGTGGTGAATGAAATGATCATGGGATCTCACTTTGTTCACAGCTCGTTTACCATTTTCTTTTCCCCTTTACTTTGTTTAGGACTGTATATGGTTGTGGGCATCTAAGCTAACGGGCTTCAATAACCAGGACTTTTTTCCCATTTCGTAGAAAAATAATTTCCTTTGAAACTTGCTACATGCCGGTACTTCAATTTTAAAGCATGCCTTTGAATAGACCATATAAGTTTCAATGGATATCTTTTGTGATATTCTCGACCTGTTGCATAAATCAGGTCAAAAATAACTTTTTTTAGTTCAACATAGTTTCTGATACAGCCAGCTGATTTCTAGATGATTGATAGATCCTTTGTACTCATGCTCATTCTTCAAGCTGTATTCCTCATATTCTTGAATCTTGGTAACTTTATTTTGTCTCCTTTCCTAACTGATCTTGGTCCAGTTATTTCCCCTGTTGAGTTTTCCCTGTGGCATTAGTATCTGGTGATTTTGAAGATTCTCGCCCTGTGTTTATACTTCCCTCGGCAGAAGTTATTTTTTCCTCATGGTTCTATTGTCAATATGCAGAGCACTCTGCTCTAAAATTGCATTTCTTATTAGTTGTTTTAGTACTACAACGTGATTTTCGTGCTGCTTTTGTATTTGGACTTGGATGATTACATCCTTCTGTTGTTCAATACTTGGAACAGGTGAGGAACTTCATCTCACTGGGAGGGCCTCATGCCGGTACTGCCTCTGTTCCTATGTGCGGCGTAAGTGCATTTGTTAGTTTTAACGTTCTCTGGTTTCGTTAGTGACAATGTCGTTCGAAACTTTTTTCTTCCCAACAATGTGATGCCCAATGCTTAAATCTGCTACTATGTAAGCTATTAAGAGAGCAAAAGCAAGAGTTTCTTATGGTTTCTTCAGAGTCTTTTCTATTTTTTACAATTGTATTCCCTCCGTCCCACTAAAATTGTAACGTTTATCTTTTTTGGATGTTCCACAAAAATTACTGCACTTCCTTTTTTGAGAAATTTTTTTCTTCAAAATTAACAAAACGTCCATAACTTTTACTTTATATCATATCAACTCATCCCATTATCATTTCTTCTATTCTTCTTCTCTCTACTGCCTCTCACACAACTTCAATGGTAAATGAGTCATTACACACAAAAATCAACACACATAAATTGTCACGCCAAGTCAATTGGTTGTAATTTCTGTGGGACGGAGGGAATACATTCTAATTCATGTTTGTGAGTCAATTCAACCGTTTTTTAACTCTTGGATTAAGTTTGTTGCACAATAACATCATGATCAATAACTCCACTTAAAGCCCTCACACTTAATCTCCAATGTCATTTAGCAGCATCTCACTCAGGTTGAGGGTTCAACCACAATTTTGATGGTCTCCCAATGAGAAGTAGTGATAATTTGTTTTCTACTTTGGATCAGGTTCATCTAGAACATGAGCTTTACGGCTTAGTTCATGTTTTTTGGTGGTATAGCTAGTTTGTGCTGGGTTCCCACGTTCCCCGTGTAATATGATATAGATTATGTTGATCTTTCTGTCATTCTCTGTGCTGCTATAAGAAACATCCGAGAATTTATCATGTAGAATCTGTGCTGTGCAGCTGTTCTTTCTTGGAGTTAAGAATTAGATAACTGTCTCAGAATGGATTTCTGCTGATGCTTATCTTTTCAATAACAGAGTGGTATCATGTGCATTATTGCTGACACGCTCATCAAGTCAGAGATCTACTCGGATTATATCCAGGTATGAATCTCCTTCTTAGCTGCTTGGACTGTCTAATTAAAAATGGTTCTCTTCGTCGTAATGTTGTTGGGCTAAAATATTGAATATACGGTAAGGCTTGTTACAAAGGAGTATTTTCAGATTTAATGTTTTGATGGTTCAAAATGGCAGGCTCATTTGGCACCGAGTGGTTATCTCAAGCTTCCAAATGTGAGTGAAACAATAGAGAACTAAGTGAGAAATCTTCAGTGATGTCACTTGATTGTCTTTCTAATCTCCTTTTATATCTAATTTTTTTAGTTGAATAGGAAATGCTTGCGATGAGCTCTTGATGTTCGCTTTTTGCACAAGGCTTGCAAATTCTCAATCCCTTCTATACTTTTGTTATCATGAGTATGGCATGGTAAAGTTTGGGCTCCAATATCAGGCAGTAGAAATATACAGTAGTCGAATTATGGCCCATATTTGGTTTTGCAATCGCAAAATTTCTGTTGAGATATTTTGTTAT
Source organism: Drosera spatulata (assembly GCA_035668315.1). Lineage (NCBI taxonomy): Eukaryota > Viridiplantae > Streptophyta > Magnoliopsida > Caryophyllales > Droseraceae > Drosera > Drosera spatulata. The sequence continues at coordinate 3,653 of JAOVYX010001986.1, read as the reverse complement.
TTATAACAAGAAAATATCTTTAATTGTATGTTCTAATATTAATCATATGATTAAGTTTAGGAATAAACTGTGGAGATTAATTCGTTCATATTAAAAACCTACTGTTTTCTATATATATTAGAGACTGTAGTCCTGATATTTCAAATTAGGTACCTTGGTTGTTTTTCTTTTAAGCCTAGTGAGAAAACAACCATATATTTTACAATTTCTCTAGGTTCCTCTTTGTTTTCTGAAAACTCTGATCCTCTTTTTTTTTTTTTTTTTTTTCCTTAAGAATATCGGTGCCTATTTGGAGAAGTGCAGGTTTCTTCCTAGACTCAACAATGAACTCCCGGAGGAGAGAAACTCGACCTACAAAGAAAGATTTACAAGCTTACAGAATCTGGTTCTTATAATGGTGGGTGTCCTTGTTCTTCTCTACTATTTGTATGTATCTCGGTATATTCTATTTTCTGATCTAGTCCACAATGTACAGTTTGAGCATGATTCTGTTTTGATACCTAAAGAAACAGCATGGTTTGGTTATTACCCCGATGGAGCCTTCAGTCCTGTGATGCCTCCGGAACAGGTATTGTCTAGTGTTGAATGCTTTTTCTCCATTCTTGATGTTTGCTTGCTTGCAATTTGTCCGTCTGTTGGTTGAGGCACGCTCTTCTATGTCATATTCGAGGAAAAATAGAAGATAATTTGCAGTCCCCTTGGTTATTATCCACAACGATCGTAATGATTACCTAGCTCTTAAAGTAGCGTTGGGGGGAACAAATCGGATGAATCTTTGTTTCCCAGCATGACTAGGTGGAACTTGTGACATGAATCTTTGTTTTCCAACATCTCTATGCAAAACATGCGTGAATCTTTTTTTCCCCAGCATTATTAGGTGAACATGTCACGTGAATATATGTTTCCTGACATCCACACGTCAAACTTGTTACATGAATTTGTTTCCCAGTATGTCCGGTGTAAAACCTTTGCTCATGATGACTTGTAATATGAACATTTTCAGATTTTTTTGTTTTTCTTTTGTCGAAGTCCTGATTTCTTCATCTTATAGTTGTTTCTTTGCTAAAGATGCCTGCAAATATTTGTGACATTCTCTTTGCTCCTCGACATGTTGCAATAAAATGCTTAAAATGTATAATTCCCATGATAGGAGAAGGGATTATGATCTTTTTGCAATAAGAACACTTGAACCATCTTGTACTTTGTAACGTGGTATCCTATCGTCTTGTGAACCACTTTTAGCAATGCTTGCACTTTCTCACAAAGATCAACATCTGGTGTTTGTCCTTCCAGACACAGTTATACACCGAAGACTGGATCGGCTTGAAAGCACTAAATGAAGCAGGGAAGGTGAAGTTCATCAGTGTCGAAGGAAATCATCTTGGGATTTCACAGAGCGATATGAAGAAGTATGTTATACCTTACTTGGCAAGTAAATCATCATCAGATACAGAAGGCAGTGTTGACCAAGGTTCATCTGTTCCTAAGGTGTGGGAACCAAGTCCCTTCGACTGGCTATTTTCGATGTTCAACTTCTTAAGGGAACATCTACGTCTCTGAGACGAAAAACTCGACTCATTGTTGATGTACTGTTCCGGCTCAACTCACCAGTCATTTAATACCTGTAAACTCTATTTAGATTGGCATTGGGATATGTTGTGTCATTGTAAGTAGCTAAGAACTGGATTTGGCAAATACAAAATGATTCATATAAATACGAAGTTGTATATTAAGGGTTACCATGATTAAATGTCATCGCACTTCTCTTGTGAATCCAGAACTCGTATGATCAGGGTGCGTATCCTTCACATCCTAGATGTATTAAGCAAACAATGGTCGTGTTTCATGTAAACAGAGTTTGTAGAACAGCCACCAGGCGTATTTCTAACATATAAATTGGTGTTCATGTTAGAAATTAAAGCTCCCACTATGATGACTACTGCTTTGAACCAATTTTCTATTTCTAGTTTACGGCTGTTAGTCCCGCTTGACCAAGAAGACAGATTTCGGATCAATAATGATCACTGTTAAGATATATATTAATGGAGTTTCTATCATCAATTCGAACTTTTGGTAGAGTTGGTTTCTTGACATGATATTCGATCCTTGTCTCTCCCATTTATTGCCACTGGGCTTTTGGTATGTGGGAAAATGTTAAGATTCATTGGGTTTTTGGTATGTGGGAAAGTGTTAAGATTCACTGGGGTTTTGATATGAGAGAAAGTGTTAAGATATATATTATTGACGATATATATTAGTGGAACTTTTATCATTAGTTCGGACTTAATATCACTACCACAATCAGTTACTTGATCTTGTCACCGGCCATTGGGTTTTTTCGTCCAGAAAATTTGTAAACAGTAGTTGTAACATCGAATGAACTTATAGGTTCCATATTTTTCAGCCATGTATCATATTTTCTGACCTAAAACCTAGCTATTTTTCGATCTTCCCATTATAGGTACTAGGAAGCAAGCTAACTAGCCTCAGTACTACGTGAGAAAATCATATGCTTGTATATAGCCTAGATATCGTGTAAGTTGTTACTGTCATATGAATCGGAGACAGATAATTCACGAGACCCTAAGAAGAATCGAAAAAAACTCATTAAACGACCTTGACCTTAGCCATTGAAATTTGGTCCTCGAGATCTTGTAACGAATCTCGGAAAGGAAAACGACAAGTGACTATTCCGAAACTTAGAGGCCATGATTCTGAATTTCTGATATTCACCTAGCTAGGTTGACGATGTTGATTAACTGTGCGTTGCACTAACGTAGAGCTAGCGTCGATTACAACTATAGGCAAGGTGCCACTATCAGAACCATAAGCCACATGACGCTAATTTTGCCGAGGTCAAATTAGAGCCTAGCTCGTAATTGACAATCCAGGTTAAAGCCTCTATATAGACTAGAGTCCACGAATCTGTTTATTTGATGATGATGATTTCAAGATATTTATCCGTTCCACACATAGAGTTATATTGTCTAGGATCGTAGCCAATGAGCTACGATAAGGAAATCTTCAAATCCTGGTAACTAACCACAAATTTCCTGATTGTGCCATTTCTCAGTAAAAATGGCCTCGGCGCACGCTTTAGTGATAATTCAACTCATTCGAGTCGACTTATATTATAGTGTTTGTTGTTTAATCATGTTGGCTGATATAGTTTTGTAATACAAACCTGGAATATTTCCGTACCGGACCAACTTTCTGGTATTTTCATTGGATTGTTCCCATATATACTTGCCGAAATTGACCGATACGTAAGAGGCCGGTATGATCCTGTATCTTCCGGTTTCGATCCGGTCCAATAATAATGGGATTATTTTGCTCACCCCTACCTACACAGTGTAAATCCGAAAATCTCATATAATATTGCCATATGGTAACGATCAATATTATAGTAGTATAAATATCATTGTATTAGCATTTTTGGCTCAGAAAAGAGTCTTGAAAAACTTAATCTCTCCGTCTCAAAATTATCGCAACATTTTAACCTGACACGTATGTCGATATAAAATTTGAAAATTATGTATTTTTTTATAAATTTATCGTGAAATAACAATAGTTGTAAAAGTTATGTATTTCTACCTAATACATATCGCGGGACAATCAGACGTGATTTGATATAAAAACGAGATTTATATTCA
>JAOVYX010001985.1:0-12176 GCA_035668315.1 Drosera spatulata | reverse complement strand
TCTGGTGTCGTTTTTCGTTCCTGTTATTTATCAATTGTGCTTGTTAAATGATCGATTGCCTGCTGAATTACAATTCTTAGATTGTCTCGAGATTTAAATCGTAACATAGACATATACAGTGGCGCATAGTGAGACAAATAAACGGGTAAATATACTTACTGGTTGCAGTCGACGCTTTGGCTCATGGTAAAACCAACCGGACCAATACCACATTGATCTGGGATCGATTTGACATGGGTCCAGTTGTAAAGCGTGTTTCCTTGGCACTCTTCCTTGAGGCACTGACACAACCCTTGTTTATCGACTGGGCTCGTTAGCTGAGAGTATTTTTGTTTGAGGTTCGAAATACTGTCGTGACAGTTTGTCCAAAGGAACCGGAAAGACGAGGGGGAATCCACAATAAAACGGATTTCCAGATCCGAGATAATCTTTGCAAGGGCCATTGAGATAGTTCGTGGCACTTGGGCATACAGCTCCCATCGTGTGTGATGACCAGAATGCCAAGAGTAGCGACACCGCTATCATGCCCCATATGTTGGATTTCATCCTGTTAATTTTATCGGCCTGACTAACCAGTTAGCGTACTGGAGTCCTTCGGCTTAATACTCCAGTAAGCTAGTTGATTAATAAACTTGTGGTTGATATTGTGGTCATGAAAGCCAGTATTTATAGGCAAAAGTGAATCCCATGTAAGGTATCAACAACTACAAATGAAACAATTGATGTGGTCCGTCAAAATTAGATCTCCAACAACAGAATGAGGTTAGGTGAATTCAAAATGCAAGACAGGAAATTATTTAGTGTGATATACGCTTTTCTAAAGTTTTATTATTATTAATGTTTTGGGATTGAAAACTAAGGTAGATGTCTTAAAAGAGAATTGGTCTCTTTTAAATCTCAAAGTCGTTTTTGTATTTCAGTAATCCTACCGTTGAGTAAAGCTCATTTGATCACTTTTTTTTAATATAAATCAGTTGATCATACTTGTAATGGAGTTAAAATTAAGCAAATCATGCGTTGATAATAAGTACTGGGACTTACTTTTTTGATATATTGGAAGCTCCTGTGTGTTCGATTCATAAGAAATGATATTTGATTGATCTCAAACTTCACAAGCATAATCTAATAATCTTAGGATATAAAAGATTATATTTTTCACATTAATTATAATTTTGGTGAATTCGTTCCAAGTATGTTACTCCTAAGTTTATGTCACTCTGTATTTCCTTTTCTGCTCTTTTTTACATAAAGAATAAGATTTTATATCATAATTCTCAAAAGGTGTCACTATTAAAACGCGTCACAAAGTTCAGTTCCTTTTCATGACACACTAGCTATTTGTAAATTTTCTTATTGACCTTCTCTTTTTTTCCTGTTTCCTGTGTAGTGGAAAGTTTTAGACTAAGATGAGTATACTAAATATCTCCATTTGCGACTTTGAGGTTATAAATATACATGAAAATAGATACTATTATATGGAGAAAACTTTCAATCGTTACAGTCAATTACCTACAATGAATACTATAAGTTTTATTTTTTTATATAATAAATTGAAACATCTATAATATAAATTGATAAAAATATATAATCGGGTTTTACAACTAAAATTTGATAATATAATAATATCAAGTTACAACATAAATTTCTCAACTAACAATATAAAAAATAAAACTTATAATATGACTATAGCCAATGAGTTGCAGCGACTGCAATCACCTATTTCCGTTATATGGATGCAAGTGACTAAATTCATTTCGGCTGTCGTACACCAGTGAATATCCTGTAGCAACCTACAATATTCGATTTGATCGTTAGTAGAAGTAGGGACCAAATAGAAATGCTTGTCACCTTGCATAGGGCGGCATGCATCCAATGAAAAAGAAATCACAAATGGTAAACATGTAGAGAAATTACTCATCATCGTTCGACCAAACGATGAGAATAAAGCACTTAGAATGGAATAGATCATTCCGTTAGTTTGATGAATCACGAAAGAGGAAAACATCATCTGTTTGATGTACAAAATTTTCTCCTGATGTCATGAAAGAAAATGTTAGGATGCCAATCATTGTGTTATCATTTGATTGTTCATTGTTCGGGTGGTTAAATTGTTGTTAGGGTGACTGAGGCTTGTCGGCAATGGCCTCGATGATTTCGGGTGCTCCTACGGGTCAGATTTATGGTAGCGCTTTGCCTCCCTTGTAATGGTATGCAACCCCTTTCTTATTGTTTTTTTAGCATTGTTGTTGGCTGTTGTAACTCTTTATCGCTTCCATATGTTTCAAAAACATAAAATGTATGAATATACATAAATGTTTAGGGTAATACAGGTATGTTGTAACAAACAACATAATGGCTGCTTCATATTGTATCTTGATAATTTTATATTATAACTTTAAAATTTTATAAGAAAAATTAATGATTGTGCACAATCAAGTTTTAATATATCTATAACTAAAATCAGATAGAATAGATTCAATAAATTATAATATAAATTTTTCAACTTATAATATAAAATTATCAAGATGCTGTGTACAACAGCCTATATGATGCTGGTGGCATCAAACAAAGAAGTTACTTCGCCATACTAAATTACATTAAAACTTATTTTCATTGTTCAACACGGTTAGAATACTAATTTTTGTATTGCACGGGATGAAAAATCAAATTATACATAAATAGAATTAAAGTAACTTATTGACATAAGCACCTATGCCAATTAAATTATTTTAAATTTATTGATCATGTTATAGTTTCAACTTAAACTCGAGTCAAACAATACAAATATCACAATAGACGTCGGTTTAGATATTGTCACAAAGCTTAGAGTAATAGTCCCTTTTTCCCAATTTACATACAACCATTTGACAAAATTATATATATATATATATCGATATATATAGATAGATTGAATTTTTATGGATATTAATGAAAAAACAATATATTTTTGATGATAGTGCGGTTTTCTTTATTAATTGAGAGAAGAAATAACATATGCTAGTTTTTTTTAATATAGATTTTAAGGAGTAATTATACTTTTGTAAGTATACACATACATATATATGGAAAATATGTGAATCATTTAAAATCAGCTAACATGGTTGATTTATACCATAAAAGAAAAGATTCATGGGAAGATTTTATTTCACAAAATCACTATTACAGAATATTTTTAGGAATTTTTTCTTTTATGGTGTAACATCAGCCAACATGACTGATTTTAAATCAGTCTTACAAACCCCTATATATAAACAAAAATATGCGACTGATTAAAATCAACTAACATGACTGATTTTATACCATAAAAGAAAAGAATCTTGGGAAGATTCTGTTTCACAAAATCACTGTTATAGAATCTTTCCATAAAACTTTCCTTTTATGGTTGTGTGTGTGTTGAAGGGGCTAAATTATCTTTAATCAAGATAACTAAAGACACTCATAAAACTATTATAAACGACATCCATTTTTAAAAAACTCATCGTTATATGTGATCATCTACTCATATGAAATATGATTATCAAAGTTGGAATCATTCCAACTCTCCAATCCATGAAATCAAAAATCCTAATATTGAACGGTTTAAAATAACCCATAAATGTGCAATCTCATTCGCGAGTGTACCTGTCATCAATGAACTCCAAATTTCACAAGCACAATTTGCACGAGTAGCTGACACTATCCATGAGCAAACTTAGCGATGATCATTGTCGTTTATAACCATTTTCATGAGTGCCTTTAACTACTTTGTTAAAGATACTTTAGTTGTTACAAAAAAAGAATAGCATGGAATAATAAATCAGCGATCAAACAAAATTAGCGAGGAAGAAAATTACACCAGATTTACATGGAAAAAACCATCAAAGGGAAGAAAAAATCCACGGAGAACGAAAAACCACTATCAAATAATGATTACAGCATTTTCAGAACCTGATCGCTTAATCTCACTCTGTGTGCACTCAAAAGCCACTAGAAATCGTCAAACAATCGTCCTCTGTCGCTCTATAATCGTCGTCAACTAATTGAAACCCTAAAACAAGCTATTTATAGGGTCCACAATAAAATAGAACAACAAACTTGCTAGACAGTCGTCGTGCCTAGGTAGTGTCGTGCCCGCGGCAGGTTTTTTCTTGTCCTGTGCTAATTATTTTGCGTGTCTGATGCTCTTCAAAGTTTCGGATATTCAAGGCAACATGAACAATCTCCACCTTAGCTTGAGTAGATGCACCACAACCAGTGAACCCAACTAGCGATCCTCCCGTGCCACAACCTGACACGTCTTTGTATCCCTTATTCGTGTGGAGGGATGCACCACCACACCATTCAGCATGAAGCAACATGAATCAAGTCCAAACACCGTTTGAACTTGATCTTTATGACTCCCTTGGTTAGCATATCCGCTGTGTAGTCCTTTGTGTGTACCTCCCGCAAATCTATTTCTTTAGAATCCACCCATTCTCGGATCTTATCAAATCTCACATCAATATGCTTTATCCGAGTATGATAAACCAGATTCTTGGCCAAATAGATTGCACTCTAACTATCACAAAACACGCAGACACCATTCTCCTTCTTGAAACCAAGTTCCTGCACTATATTCCTGAGCCATATAACCTCATTTCCTACCTCAGTCAAAGCCATATATTCTGTCTCTGTAGTGGACAAAGCAACCACATCCTGCAGGACTGACATCCAACTCACAGGATCACCACTGAAAGTAAACACATATCCGCTGGTAGACCTCCTGAAATCCAAATCACCTGCATAATCTGCATCCACCATTCCAACTACATCACTCTTCGTATCCTAGCCATTAAACAAGATGTCATAATCTGTAGTTCCAGTCAAGTACCGTAGAATCCACTTCACAGCATTCTAATCCTCTCTTCCTGGATTAGCCATATACCTACTAACTACACAACAGCTTGAGCAATATCTGGACGAGTACATACCATAGCATATATGGGACACCCTATTGCATTAGCGTATGGCACACGAGACATACACTCCACCTCTTCCTCTGAATCTGGACACTGTTGAGCTGATAACTTAAATTGAGCACTCAAAGGAATTACAACTGATTTCATTCTTCATGTGAACCTCACCAAAATTTTCTCAGTGTAGACTCCCTGAATAAACCATATTTTCTTTGACGCTCTATCACGAACAATCTTCATGCCTAGGATCTTTTTCGTAACATCAAGATCCTTCATCTCAAATTCTGAGCCCAACATCTGCTTCAGCTGAAGAATTGCATCTCTATTCTTCTTCGAAGCAATTAACATGTCATCTATATAGAGACTAAGCAGCACAATAGGACCATCATCGCAAAAGCGAAAGTAGACACAAGGGTCATACTCACTGCGAGAATATCCGTGTGAAACCATGAACCCATCAAATCGTTTGTATCACTGCCCTGGAGACTGCTTCAGGCCATACAATGACTGCTTCCGTTTACAAACTAGCCCTTCTTTATCAGGCTCCACAAACCCCTCCGGCTGATTCATGTATATGGTCTCCTCTAAAAAACCATGAAGAAATGCAGTCTTCACATCAATCTGCTCTACCTTCATATCAAATGCTATGATTAATGCCAAAATCAATCGAATAGACGTGCGCTTCACCACAGGAGAGAAGATATCGTTGCAGTCTATACCTTCTTTCTGAGAAAATCTCTTATCCACTAGACGAGCTTTGTATATCTCACCCTCCTTAATTCTGAGCACCCACTTGCAACCAACTCGCTTCTTTCCTTCTGGATGTTTCACCAACTCCCAAGTATGGTTCTTCTTGAGTGACTCTATTTTCTCCACTATAACTGTCAATCATTTATCACGGTCATCAGAGTTGATAGCCTTATGATAAGATGTAGGATCACCTCCACCAGCAACCAACGCGAAAGCAAGCATGTCTTCAAAACCATATCTCTCAAGAGCCTTCGGATTCCGCTTTCCTCTACCTAAGGTAATATTGTAGGACTCCTGCTGTTGCACTGGGCTTGTATCAGCTACAACCTGCTCAACTTAGTCAACTTGATCTACCTGATCAAACTCTGTCGAGCCCTGCTGATCAGAAACCTGCTCATTAGTCTCTACAAGTTCTATCTCGATCTGCTTTTTCTTGACATTAACTTCCCCATTGTTTTGTTTCACCATGTGTTCCTCATCGAAGACCACATCTCTACTGACCACTTTCTTCTTTGCTACAGGATCCCACAACCTACAGCCTTTCACATCTTTCTCATATCCAAGAAAGATGCATTGCTTTGATCTAGCGTTTATCTTAGATCTCTCAAAGCTCTGCATGTGAACATAGGCAGGACATCCCCAAATTCTCAAAATAGAATAATCAACAGGTTTTCCAGAATATTCCTCCTCTGGAATACGATGATCAATGGCTGAAAATAGACTTCTGTTGATGAGATAACAAACTGTGTTGACAGTCTCTGCCCCAAAATTCTTAGGCAACCTTGCATTCAACCTCATGCATCTAGCTCTCTCCAGCATAGTCTTGTTTACCTCTCAGCTACTCCATTCTGTTCAGGCGTAGCCTTGATCGTGAAGTGCCTGATGATACCCTCAGCTTTGCAGAACTGGATAAACTGACCATCTGTGTATTTTGTGCTATTATTAGATCTGAGATACTTCAGCTTCTTCCCCGACTGAGTCTCAACTCGTGACTTTCACTGTTTGAAGATGTTGAACACCTCTGACTTCTGCTTCGTGAAGTATACCCAAACTCTCCCAGAGTAGTCATCAGTGAAGCTCACAAAGTACTATGCTCCACCTATTGAAATGTCCTTGATAGGCCCCCAGACATCAGAATGTACATAATCTCATACCTCCGTGCTAGAATGAGATGCTGCCTTAAAGCTCACACTACATTGCTTTCCAAGAACACAAAATTTGTTGAAGTCTAGCTCACCTGATTTCACCCCCTTCAGCAAATTTCTCTTGTGAAGATATCCCATACCACCTTCACTCAAATGCCCTAGCCGCATATGCCAAAGCTTGGTGTCATCACTAGCTGAATATGAACCAGAAGTTCCCTCTCTTCTCTGCTTTCATAACCACCAGCGATCCCTTTGACACCCTCATGTCATCGTTTTTGATTGATACCCCACAACAAGTTGAGTCTAGAGTATCGACTGATATCAGATTTTTCTTAAGGTTTGAGACATATCGCACATTCCCCAATGTTCTGACTACCCCAACAAATATTTTGTCCTTGATAGTTTCAATCCCAGCAACTCCGTATACAGCGTCATTGCCAATTAACACCAAACCTCCACTGCATGGCATCATTGTATCAAACCACTTTCTCACACGGCACATATGAAATGAGCATCCAAAAATCCACATGAAGATTACCATCGCTGTTGTCCACATTCTCTGCTATACTTACAGAACTGGATGATTTCTCAGACGACTTGCCTTTATCTGAGGACATTGTGCTTTCATGTGCTCCTTCTCATGACACTTGTAGCACTCCACCTGGGATAAGTCACAAGGACCTAGCGAGTTCGATCTGGATTTCCCTATGCTATCCTTATTCCTTTGATGACCTCCGCTCCTGTTCTCTGACTTAGCAACATATCCTACCCCTGAATTGCTAGAACCTGAAGAATTCAGCGTGCTCATATCAAGAACTGCTGATGTCATCTCTTCCACACTTAACTTGTCTTTGCCTACAAGTAAAGTGATCTTCAATGTAGCATAGGAACTAGGAAGTGATTTGAGTAAGATCAATGCCTGATCCTCCTCCTCAACTCTAACATGCAAACTAGCCAGCTGCATCACAAGCCAATTAAACTCGGCAATATGGTCATTAAGATTTGTCCCTTCCTTCATCTTGAGGTCAAACAAATCCGCCTTAAAAAAAACTTATTCGATAATAACTTGGACATGTAAACAGATTCTAACTTCTCCCACATCTTCGCCGGTGAGACCTCGTTCAGAACCTGATACTTCACCTATGGCGTCAGGCTCAATCTGATGGTAGCTACAACCTTTGCTTTCAATTCTTCCCAGTCATCCTGTTTCATATCTGCAGGATTGATTCCTTTTAGAGTTTTGAACAATCCTTGCTGCACAAGAATATCCTTGATCGTACTCTGTCAGATGCTAAAATTATTTTTCCCATCAAACGACTCAATCTTGAATTTAGCCTTATTCACCATTGTCTTAATTCCAGGAGAAACACAACAAAAATTCTAGCTTTTGAACCCTTTCAAACCAACTAGAAACTCTGATCAGAAAAATTGAATCTTTAAGCCCTAAACCCAAAATTCTGAATCCTGTCAACCTCATTCTAATACCACTTGTTACAAATAACAACTTGAGACAAATATGAAATAGGACGAAATAATAAATCAACGAGAAAGAAAATTGCACCAGATTTACGTGGGAGAAACCCTCAAAGGGAAGAAAAAACCCACGGAGAACGAAAAACCACTATCAAATAATGATTACAGCGTTTTCAGAACCTGATCGCTCAATCTCACTTTGCGTGCACTCAAAAGCCACTAGCAATCGTCAAACAATCATACTCTGTCACTCTATAATCGTCGTCAACTAATTAGAACCCTAAAACAAGATAGGGTCCACAAATAAAGTAGAACAAAAAACTCGACAGACAGCCATCACGCCCACGACCTGGCTAGTGTCGCCCCCGCGACAGGTTTTTTCCTATCCTGTGCTGATTATTATGTGCGCCTGATGCTCCTCAAAATTCTAGATACTAATGACAACATCAACATTTAGCTTTTTTTTCCCCATATATATATGGAAAAATCATCCGTGCTGCAAAAAGCAGCGTAGTAACTACTGCAAATACTACAGATTGATAATTTTATACTGTAAGTTGAAAAATCTATACTATAAATTGATTAAGTTGTACAATCAAGTTTTTAATGTTTTTTATAACTAAAATCTGAGTTGTGTACATTCAACAAATTACAGTATAATCTTTTCAACTTACAGTATAAATTTCTCAATCTAAAGTTTGCAGCAGCCACTATATTGTCTTTTATAGCACCAACGACGCACCCTATATATATATACGGTTTGAAGGGATTAAAGTGTCTTTACCTATCTTAACTAAAGACACTCATGAAACATGATGATAGACATCGTTTTTCAATAATCCGTCTCTTCTATCTGATCATTTACTGCATTGAAACATGATAACCAAAGTTGGAATTATTCTAACACTTCAATCCTTCAAATTAAATTAGAATGAACGGTTTAGAATAGTCCATAAACATGATATATCATTCCCAAACGCACGTATCATCGATAACTTTCAAAATTTGCAAACCAAATGTAAACGAGTGAGTGATAATATCCATGGGCATAGTTGATGATTTTATGAGTACATTTAGTTATTTTGGTTAACCCTTTTTTTCGATATATATATATTGATTTTAAGGATTAATCATAATAGATTTATTTTATAGAGGAAAATAATTATTTATAATAAATAATAGATTTATTTATGATACTTTTGCAAGAAATTATATATATATCTATATATATATATAAAAGATTTTAAGGAGTTTCGTTTTTAATCTTAATGACAAATTAAAATTATGACACTAACACCGAATTGCAGTGCATAAACTTAATTTATTATTAATGTTTCATAATAATTTAAAAAATAATAATTGAACGTTTTACGATGCGAGTCACATCTTATATTGACCGACACACATAGTTGAGATGAAGAGAATACTTGAAAGTCAAAGGTAAGGTTTAGAGTGGTCATGTTGATTGATGGATGTAATTACGATTTTGAAGAGATGCTGCACGAAATTGGGAAGAACAATATGTGGTTTCCACCCTTTGAATGAGTTTTGGGGTGACCATTTGATAATGAAGATTTTCTAGAATAGCATCCTTAGAATTGCCTCAAGTAGGTGTTACACTGTAATTTAATCAAGTCATAAGATTGTTTTACAGAACTTCTTGGGTGTTTTGTATGAAAAAAAGAAAAAGAAAGATGAGATTACAATCTTTCCGCAATCAACTAATTTCTTTAAGTGCAATAATCCCACAAAATACCCTTTACAGGAGTAAACAAAGGACATATATATATAAAAAAACACCAACAACTAAATCAAGCAAAAGCAAAAATAGAAGAAAAAAACAGAAAAAAAAAAAGAAGAAAGAAAAAAAACCTTCAGAAGTTGGGATTTAGAGTGCAGCAGGATCAAATAACAACATCAGCAAGCAATTCAGATCTTCTAGTCTCGCTGGCGTATAACCGCTGTTTCCTCTCCTGTTAAAGAAAATAGACCATACTGATATGCAGGTCTTTTCAATGCATACCTCGACACAATTTGCCCTTAACAACTTGATAAATCATTCACACCATAAATACCATGGAAGGACCTTTCGCTACAGCTTCATCACTTTTAGAACCAGCCAGACGACAACTTCAGAGTATGGAAACATGAAAAATAAGTGGTCACGATCCTCTCTTGCATTATTGCACAGACTGCAACAATCAGAATGGAAAATTCCCTTCTCAAAAAGTCAGGAAGACGTCCTGAGTCTATTCAACATCATCAATCAAGAAATAACAACATATCTAGGTCTCACAACATAATTCCAAATAAGTTTGCACCAAGATACAAGAGCTTCACACCTATGTTGAACAAGGGCTTCACACCTATATTTCACAGAACAAGACCCAGTAGAAAAGCCCATCCATGAACAGCCAAGAGAGATATGATTGATAAAATTTGAGACGTTATCCCATGCAATTAACAGAGTTTTACAAACCCAAGGCATATTTTACATGGGCTGGAAATCCCAAATGCTGACTCCTTTGAGGTAAATAGTTAGTGAAGCCATCGAAGGCAAAGCCTCTCTGTATGCATCTCAAAAGCCCAGACCTATTTAAAGAGAAGAGCAACATTCATAGCCTTGTCATTTCTAACACCTAAGCCACCCTTGCTCACAGTGGAGCATACCTGAGACCAAGCCACAAGAGCTCGATGCCTATCTAGGACAACACTAGTCCACAAAAATGCTCTTAGAATAACCTCTACCTCCTCCATAAACCTTGACGGAATCAAGAAGATTTGAGACCTGTTGATGGTGACTCAAATTCACCGCCTTTGACTAGCCGCCACCGTCTTTGACCAGCCACCGTCACCACTAGCCGTCGCCGCCTTTGTCCTCATCCAGCCACCTTCATCGTTATCAGACGGAGAAAATTTGCACGTCACATTCTTCCTTTGCTATAAATACGGGAGAGGATTGATGGAGAGAAAATCAGGCAGAGAGCAAAAATCAAAGAGAAGAATTTGAGAGGATTGAGTGGTGAGACACAAGGGAGAAGAAGAGAAGGGTTCGGGCAGCTGGAAGGAGTTTGGGAAAGTAAGGAGAGAGAGAGAGAGAAAAGAAAATAAAAGTGGGGTTACTATTCACCTATATCCATAAAAATATATTGAGAGTTTAAGGGATTTGTTTAGAGATTATTATCTTTATCTCTTATTGTGAGATTCTCAATATTTTGAGTGTAACTATTTTTATATTTCCTTATTTGGTTAGTGGATTCTTCGTCGTCAGCGACCGCCCGTGGTTTTCTCCCGCAAGGGTTCCCACGTAAAATTCTTTGTCTCATTTAATTTTGCGTACTTATTATTGTTTGTGTTTATTATTAACGGACCCGTTCGTAATAAACTGGTATCAGAGCTTGGAACATTTCAATTTTTGTTTCCTACACCGGGTTCATCCACGTAGGCTTAGGAACGAACGTTGTTAAGTTTGGGATTTAAGTTATATTTTTTGCGGGTCAGTTTTCGCGTATTTTTTCCACAAAATTAATTTTTTTTAGTGAACAGTGTCAAAAAGACGTGAAAAGCGTACGGACAAAGTACTGTTTACAAAGTGTTCTCGGTGAATAATACTCCGGCAGGAACAGTGTTTTTTCGAAGAAAATTTTTTTTTTTGGTGCAATGTCGCCTATGAAATTTGATGTGGAAAAATTCGATGGCACAAACAATTTTGGACTTTAGAGAGTCAAAGTCGTTGCGCTATTAACCCAAGAAGAAATCGAGGAGGTTCTGGAAGGGGTTGATAAGTTACCGCCAGCAATGAAAGACGAAGACAAGATGAAGATGGATAAGAAGGCACGTACGGCTTTACAACTGTGTCTTTCTGACGACGTTC
>JAOVYX010001984.1:0-12176 GCA_035668315.1 Drosera spatulata | reverse complement strand
ACTACTCACACATAATCATCAAATAACACATGGAATCCATTAAATGAAAACACAATAACATTCTGGTCAGGTACAAAATAGGAAACAGAAGTTATACAGAGTTCAAATGTGTCCCAATGCGAATCCGAAGCCTATGCTAAGTGATGGGAATGAAGATGCAAAGATTCCTTTCCAATTTTCCCTTCTTTGCATCGCCTTTCTTCTCCTCCTTCTTCTATGCCATCACCTTGCCTTTCACTGCCGAAATCTATCTCCATTCAAACCTAGGAAGGGTTTAAATAGGCTTGGGTCGTAACAGAATTGATCGGATGGACGAAAATCAACACATTGCATCTGGAACCCCGTCGCGCCCGCGATTGTTTACAAAACTTGGGACAGGGCATCGTGCCCGCGACTGTTGGACTGTTCTTCCTAAAACTAAAATTAAAAATAGCAAATGACGTCCAAAAATTCCCAAAACTTATTCATAGCATCTAAACACTTAGATCAAACTAATCGTGGTAAAAGTTTGTTGAAAAGACTCTCGAAGCGCATGAAACGGCGATGAAATGTGAAATGCAGCTCTTCGAGTACTTGGATTTCCATTCTCTTCATTCTTCTTTCTTTTTTCTTCAAATTCCATGCCAATCTGCCATAAAACATCAACACACAGCAGTACCAACATTCCAAGGCAAAACGACACTAAAAACGTAATTTAGACAATTTAAAGGGAATAAAAACAAACGTTTAGAATAACGAAATGATGTGTGATTTTATACACATCAACTGTCACAAACAAACATACACTTAACAGATCATATCATAAATATTGACGTAAATTTGAGGCTGTTAATAAAAGAAAATCATCTAGAAAACCTCAAAAGAAGTACATTGATGTTTTTGATTATCTGTTGTGTATTTATTATGGCTTGGATGGTCATTTGATTAAAAATTATAACAAGAGAGTTAATTGATCATGCTAAGAAGTACATTGTTCTGCCCACTCCTATTTTTGTTTCTGCTTATGCAAAAGGAATCAACCTAAGGTGGGTTCCTAAACTAACCTCTTGATTTCATGGTTGCAGGCAAGAGTGAGAGGAGCAACTTATGGTTCTTGGATAGTGGCTGCTATAGGCATATGACAAGTGACAAATCTTTATTTCTCTCACTCAAAGCCTTTGAAGAGGGGAATGCGACTTTTGACAACAATGAAAAAGGTAAAATTACAGGTACAAGTAAGGTTGGTAAGTCACTTTCTCACTCTACTGATGATGTGCATTTTATTATAGGATTGAAGCATAACTTGTTTAGCATATCCCAATTCTATGACAAAGGAAACAAGGTTGAGTTCACTGACAATGTTTGTACTGTGAAGGATTCAAAGACAGAAAAACTTGTTCTTCAATGAAAAAGGTATAAGAATGTTTACAGAGTGATTTTGGATGAAATTCCTATCAATACTCTTAGTTGCTTTACTGTTCTAGAAGAAAATGACATGCTTTGGCATAAAAGATTTGGCCATGCTAGTTATCACCTGCTGAATAGATTGAATTCTAGGAAACTGATAAGTGGTCTGCCTACAATTAAGTATGAGCAACAAGGTGAATGTGACTCATATGCAAGAGATAAACATGTCAAAACATAATTCCATTCCAAGAATATGGTAAATACTTCTAAACCCTTACAATTGCTGCACATGGATCTATGTGGACCAATGAGAATACAAAGCAGAGGTGGAAGTAAGTATGTTCTTGTGATTGTTGATGATTACACCAGGTATACATGGCTTAACTTTCTTAGAACCAAAGATGAGACATTTGATGAGTTTCTCAGTTTCATCCTCAAATCAAAACAAGATTGGTCTCAAATTGATTGCTCTTAGAACTGATCATGGTACTGAATTTGATAATTTTAAATTAATTGAGTTTTGCAGGAAAGAAGGAATTGAGCATAATTTCTCAGCTCCAAGGACCCCTCGACAAAATGGTGTGGTAGAGAGGAAGAACCGAGCCTTAGAGGAGTGTCAAGAACAATGTTGCTAGGTAGCAACTTGCCAGGAAAGTTTTGGGCAGAGGTTGTCAATAAACTTGTTACATTCTGAATAGGGCACTCATCAGACCTATATTGAAGAAAGCTCTATATGAGCTTATGAATGGAAGAATTCCAAACATCTTTTACTTGAGAAAATTTGGATGCAAATGCTTTGTCCTTAACAATGGAAAGGACAATCTGGGCGATTTTGATGCAAGGAATGATGAAGGGATATTTGTTGGATATGCTCATGGAAGCAAAGCTTATATACATTAGTAACTTTAGCGGGGTAAAAACAAATTTGCACTTTTTGCGACGAACGTGGAAGCAGTCATATTTACAATGTTGACCGGCTTCGCATCAGATGCAGAAGAGTGTTGGGGAAACTCTTCTACAGGAGCCTCAGACGCTCCTTGCTCTACTATATCCTTTGTTAGTTGGACTGGAAGGGAAGCAGTGGATTGTGAGATAGTTTTGGATGGTGGTGATGTTGTTATGGATGGTTGTGGTGATTTAGTGTTGGAAGGAGAGATTTTGCTGTGGTGGTTGGTGGTAGAGTTGGGGATTTTGTGGAGGTTATTGGTGGTTTTGTGGTGAAGTTTAGTTGAGGTGGTGGTGTTAGTTGTGGGACATTACAGAGTGGAGAGTGAATGAGGTCATAGAATTGCCTTTCTACAATGGTGATGGTATTTGCAGAGGAAATTCCATGGTGTTGAGGGGCCAGCATCGCCTGAGTGGCCTCCTTTAACTCTGTATGTTCTACAAGGGTTACCTCAGCAATGAGGTCTATCCCAGCTGACATCTCCTCAGCTTGTTGGATGATCTCCCCCTGGGTTGCTGCAGGTATGACAGGAATGCTGATTGTAGAAGACTCTTTAGCAACCTCATCAATTAACTCATCATCAGAGCTATCCTCCTCTGGTGCAGAAAGGGGAAGGTCATGGCCACCATCATCACCATCATTGCCATCTCCAACTTTCCTTCGGTTGTGATGGTTAGACATGCCTATAATAGTGTGGAGGTGGCATTTTGAAACAATCTCAGAAGCTTGGTCTCCATCTATAGAGTCATCACAAACTCCAGAAGGACTTGCTTGTCGTTGGAGAGCTCTCTGCATCGTTGATTCCTGTCATTGTACCTAATATTCAGCGTCACTCCAATACTTGAGACATACATAGATGTGTTCAGGTGCCATCGTCATTAACCCTCTGGAGGGTGTGGTAGGGTTTCTGTTGGCAGGGGCTCTAACTTCCCTTCGTTCCCTTCTAGCACTTCTTTTCTTTGTAGGAGCTATGGGAGGTCTGGTGGGAATTCTTTAGCTAGTGGTGGTGGATTGTGTGATGAACTGTGGTTGATGGGAGATGATGGAAGTCGAGGTTGAGGTTGACGTTGAGGTTGTCTGTGCATTTTCAATTCCAACTTGAATGGCTACAACAACCTAAGCCTGCATAGTAGGGTTTGTGAGGATGCTGCAAGAGAGGCATCCAGGAGGTGAGCACCCTCTTGTATGGCAAGCTGTGTGGCAAGGGAAACATCCTCTTCAATTTGCCTTTGACCCCTTTTGGCTCTTCAACCAAGATCTGTTTCCCTTTGCCTTTTGGGTTAATGTTAGGTTGAGAGTGTGAGGGTATTTGTGATGGAGATCTTATGATGATGTTGGATGACGTGGTTGTGGTTGTTTGGGTGATGGTTAGTGTTTGTGGTGGATGTTCTGTGGTGGTGGTAGGGTTACTTTCTTCATCCATTGCAGAAGATTTTTTCCTTTCTGCAGCAACTGGTGAGATATATGCCTCACATGGCACATCCTTCAGCATATCAGCAATCACTTCATGGGAAGTAAGGATTGTAAGAGGGGGACTCTTGGCACGTATCTTATTAGTTCTAATCCAGATTCCTTAGGATACCACAACCCTAAGTTAGGAGTCTCCTTGAGATATCTCAGGATCCTCTTAACTACAGTAAGGTGTGATTCCTTAGGATTGGATTGATACTTGGCACAAAAACACACAAAATACATGATATCAGGCTTACTGATAGTAAGGTACAGTAATGATCCAATTATGCCTCTGTATAGCTTCTGATCGACTGATCTTCCACACTCATCCTTATCTATTCTTATGGTTGAGCTCATTGGAGTCTTCAATGTTCAGGCATTCTTTAAACCATACTTTTTGATAATATTCTTAAGGTGCTTACATTGATTTATAAAACTATTGTTGAGTCAAACCCATGATATATAGAAATTGAGTTATAGGCAAACTCTAGTCTTAGAATGTCGCAGTATGTACCAAGGCCGAGACATGTCTGCTTGAAAAGTGAGCTTACAATGGATGCATAGTAAGGCTGGTTCAGAAAGGAATGCAACAAAGCTGGTTCAGAGAGGAACGCAGTAAAGCTGGTTCGAAGAAATACAGTAAGGCTAGCAGTATTGAGGACATCAGTAAAGGGACAGTAAGGCTTGGGTATTTGGGCTTCTGCAGTAAGGAATTGTAAATCCTGGATTGCTTCTGGTTGAAAATGATTACTGCAGCAAGGCTAAGAGACAAGAAGGCCAAGAATAACAGAGGGGTCTAGATGAAGAAAAGAATCATGTGGGATCCTTTATAGAGCTTAGAGTCCTTTCAGTGTCAGGAACCGGAGTCACGGGTTTTGACTAGAAGGTTCCAGGATGACATGAAAGTGATGTTTCAGGGAAAGGATGACTCTCATAACGGTTATAACTTTGGGGCTGGAACTTTGGCCAAACAGTACGAGGGTCGCGCCCACGACGGCCCTGAGTTGCGGCCGCGAAGATTGAATGAGATTCTGAACCCACGAATCTCCATTGCTCTTAATTGAATACTCGTGCAGTAAGGCTCCCAGTGAAGAGAAGTGAAAAGTTGGTTACTGAAGATTTGAACCAGCAATCTGAAAGCAGAGTTTGAATAGCGTTATAGTCTTATACAAACAAGATCAAGAAGCTGTTTCAAGTCCTGTAGAGGAGAAGAAAAGTTCTTGAGTTTTGGTTTGTATTGTCATTTAAACAGTGTAAAGTAATAGGTTGAATATAAGCAAAAAAATAATCACACTTAGTGCTATCCTCTTGATATATCACATCGATAATCAAGGGAAGACTAGAGTAAGGGATATAGCCGTAGTTTAGTTATATCGCCCGGTAGTATAAAAACCTCTGTGTTTTCACATTATTGCGTTCAGTACCTATAACCCTACTGCTAATCAATTCTGATTTAGAATAAAACTAAAAGGAATCAATATTACTACAGTAAGGTCCCATATTACTATAGTAACCTCTGAACAACTCTGCTGATGATGTGTGCATAAACACACATCATTTCTTTATTCTAAATGTTTATTTTATTTCTCTTGTATTGTCTATTTTATGTTTTTAGTGTCTTTCTGTCTTGGAATATTGGTACTGCTGTGTTTTTATGTTTTTGATAGATTGACGCGAAGTTTGGAGCAAAAATGAAGAAGGATGAAGAAAATGACAAGTCATGAGCTCAAAAAGCTGGATTTCATGATTCATCGTCATTTCACGATTCATCGTCGTTTCACATGCTTCGAGACTTAATACAACAACGTTTCACGTCGTTTAGTTAGGTTAGCATGTTTAGATGTGTTGTATAAGTATCTAGAATTTTTGAACGTCGTTTGGTATTTTTTTATTAGTTTTAAGGTAAACAGTGCACCAATCACGGCCACTACAAGCTGTCACGGGTAGTCTACATAGAGTCGTGGGCGCGACGGTGTTTTCAGCTTATCACGTTTTTTAACCCATCGCGGGCGTGACTGCCATGGTCCTGGCCGCGACGTTGTCCCAGATACAAAACATCGATTTGGTCTCGACCCTCGCCTATAAATACGTGCCCTAGTGTTCTTCTAATGAGAATACAGAGGAGGAAAAGCTCAGGGACGACAGAGGCGATCAAGGGAGGCGAGACGCAAAGAGGAGAAGCCTTGGAGGGAATTTTAAGGAGTTTTGATCCGCAACGCATAGCTTAGCCTTGGACATTAGTTTGGAACACATCGTGTACTGTAAAAACCTTTGCTCTCAGATCTTAAACTCTATAGAATGTTTGTTTACATTGCCATGTTTTATTCCGTCCTTTATTTAATGCTTATGTGTGAGTAGTTCATTATTAGGGACGTGTTGATTAGTTTTGATGACCTTAGATCATGAGATGTGGAGTATATAAAAGAAACCAGAGATGTTTAATGATGAAAATGTTGCACGAAACCTGTTAGAATTACTTTATAACTAGTGTTTATTAAATTAATCACCTAAAATACATAGTTTGAAGCTATAAATCTCGCTAAGTGGTTTTAGTGAGTAGCTAATTGATATAATATGATTTAAACTAATTATTATATATAATCAATGGTTTCATATGCATGTAACATGACTAGTTTAAGCTAATTGCTATGATTTTATGAATGTTAGTTCCATGTTATGATTTAACTCTTATGTTTAAATCATGTTTGAGCTAATTGAAATGATTTAGATCTATTGAATTAGTTTACTATCCGAGCTAATTGGAAGTTAGAAGCTAAGGAACGTAGTGAGTTAAGTCGAAATTCATTACAACCATTGCATATTAGTCATTACATCTAAAATTCAGAAACATCTATGATTGATCTAAGCAACTCAAAATGATTCAACCATGGTCCCTATATTTCTCCTAACTTAAGTAATCCATTTTATATTCTAGCTCCATTTTATCTCATTTTGATTAATTAGTTTAGTTTTAGTTTATTCCTTTTAAACCCCCCCCCCCCCAATTTTATATTTAATCTTACCCCATTCCTTAGGATAGTAACTATTTTAAGTTTGTTTAGTTCGACATTCGCCATTCCCTGTGGGATCGACCCCTACTTCCTTATCTATATTAGTAACTTTAACGGGATAAAAACAAATTTGCACGTTTTGCGACGAACGTGGAAGCAGTCATATTTACAACGTTGACCGGCTTCGCATCAGCTGACAATCTAATTTTGATTAGATTGTGAGTTTTCAAAAGAAGGACTATTCACCCCCCTCTAGTCTCACAGCAAGCTATATTAGGACTTTCAATTGGTATCAAAGCCAACCTTTCTAGGCTTAACAGCTTTTGAAGAGGAACTCTACTTTATTTAGCTTATAAAAAAGTTACTGATATGAGTTTTAAGAATGTCGAGTGTTAATAAAGACTTTATTCCCTACGATGCTCATCCTCCTCTCTTCAAGGATAACAAATTTAACCATTGGAAGGCCATAATGATGTTTCATTTTGAACAGGCCGATGAAAGGATGAGAAAGATAGCATTCAATGGAAGATTCATTCACATAGGTCCATCCTTTGTACATGAAGCACATCTCTCTCTCAAAGATCACATGAGAGCCAAAGTAATGTAGCAACAGAGAGGACTATTGCAGAAGAGGCTTCTGATTTGCAATCAAAAGTGTCTAATGAGGAGCTGGTCATGCCAAGTAAAAGGTTCAGAGAATTCTTCGAAAGGAATGGCAGGCCAAGCAGAGATACTCCCACACCAATAGACTTTGAGCTCCCCTGCTACAATTTCTGTAAGGTTGGACACTTGCCTCTATCTAACCGCGCTGCAAAGGAGAAGTCTGAGTAGCAACCACCAATGAAGTCACAACTTCTTGACTATGACCTAAGTATCCTTAAAACCTCTATCTATTGTGATAACACATATGCTATTGCAATGTCTGGAAAACTGGTGTTTCACTCTAGGATAAAACACATAGATACAAGATATCATTTCATAAGAGATCATGTGCAGAAGGACAATGTCAAATTAGAATTTATTCCCATCCAAAATCAAGTTGTTAACATATTTCCAAAACCGCTTATAAGAATCCTAATTTATCTATTTTAGAGTATAATTAGGGATGTTAGATTTAAATAAGTAAGGCATTAGTCCCTCAGAATGAAAAATTCTGTGAACAGAATATCATATTACGGTAGCAAGGTTCATACCTTACTGCAGCAATGCTTACTATAGTAAAGTTTACCCTTACTGCAGTAAGGTACGTTGCATTAACACTGAACGGTCACATCATTACTGCGTTGTTTTTCAAGAAGTAGTTTATGGTCACATACATGCCCCACCTTTTCATCTTTAAATTGAAAAGATTTTTATTTTTACTATAAATAGGAACCGATACTCAACGGTTTTACTCTTTCCAATTATCCTACTATAAACACACTCTCACTCAAAAATTCTCAAACCCAAACCCTTAAACTCTTCCAATTCTCTCACTGAACATGGCATCCAAAATTTCCAAGTCACAAAACCAGCTAAATCATCCAAATCATCTGAAGATTGGTTTCGTACTAGACTTTCAATTTCTAAACACTGCCGATGATGATATCAAGGAGATTGTCGGCCAGTTTTCCTTGGCAGGTTTGGAGTTCGCTTTGGGACACAATGAACCACTTTTCCTGAACACCATGTAACAGTTCCTCAACAGCGTCAGAAAGGAGAAGAGCAATGTCGTTATGGATAATGAGGGCATCAAAATCTCTGGAAAAGTTGGAGGCAAGGATTTGACCATTGATTCGGAAACCCTAGAACAGCTCTCAAGCTCTCCAGTGAAGGAGATACCTCTGTGGATGAGGAAACCATTGAAGCAACAAGGCTGAAGATACTTGGTCAAGAAAACCAAGATCATCCTGCACGAACAATGAGGGCCTTGTTGCCCCTCATATACAAACTGCTTGTGGACACAGTGAAGAAGGTCTTTCTTACAATGGAACATGCAAAGGACCAAGTGACAGAAGACTAGTTTGAAATCATGAGTGCTCTACGCATGAAAAAATAGATGAATTGGAGTTATATCCTTCTTCATCAACTGGGGACAACTGTTCATCAAAACTTCTTTCGACGAATCTGGAGCATAATTTTGGAACATGTCTTGGCCCTTCTTGCTAAGAAGGGTAAGAAACTTCATGCTCTCAAGATGATCAACTCAAAGGCCATCTCCATCTCGGGAGTGAAACTTGGCAGTAAGGGTGTTGCTAAGGCTACTACAGCAAAGGATGCTGCAACTTCACAAACAATAGTAGAATCTGGGCCTTTTGCAACCCAGAACACTGCTTAACCTCCTTCTATGGAATCTGCACCTACCTCGATCAGAGCACTCAAGAAGGTCTAGAAAAAGACGGCCAAGATGGGATTGGTCAAGAGGAAATTAATCCTTCCTGTTAAGTCATCTCTCAGTAGCAAAGCCTCTCAAGAGGCAAAAATAAGCCCTACTACAATAGAATCTACTGCAGTAGACTCCAACCCTACTACAGCTGACACAGATGATGCTGCATTAACAAGAAGTCACCCCCTATAATCATCACAACCACTGACGTAACCGTCGAAGTGCTAAAGGACTTGCCATGTGAAGCTACCCCTTCTCCACCTCCTACAGCAAGGGAGGAGACCATCCCTTCTACAATGGAGGTTGATGGCACTATAACTACCACCACATAAACCTCTCCACCACACATATCAACACCAACAACCACAACCACATCCACAAGCATCATCATCAAACACCACCACATGCATCACAAGAACCTCAACCAACCATAGACCCCAAAGCTAAAGGAAAAGCAGTCTTGGTTGAACAATCTAAGTCCAAGAGGGACCAGAGGCAAATCGAGAAGGATGCTGCCCTCGCAGCAAAAGCTAGCCATCAAAGAGAATATCCATCTCCTAGATGAGACACTTGTAGCATCCCTCACGAATCCTACTATGATGGCTCAGGTTGCTGCAGTCATTCAAAGTGGCATTGAAAATACCCAATCAACGCCAACCACAAATCAAATAACCATCACCACCATAAGCCAAAATGTTCCCACCAGACCACCTTCAACTTCCACCAGAAGAAGAAGAAGCACCAAAAAATCCAAAAGGGACAATAAACCTCCTGTCAACTTCAACCCTCTCTTTCACACTCTTCAAAGGATAAATGATGACATCCCTGTAGACACGTCCATGTATGCATGAGGCATAAAGGTGAAAATGAATATACTACACAATGATAAAGGTTATCAATGCAAAGCATTCTTCAAAGATAAACAAGCATTCCTTGAGTTCATCATTACTCTTGAAAAGGAGTTATTGCTTACCAAAATGCTATAAGAGACCGTCTTCATCATACTACGGGAATACGTGAAACTCATTGTTGATTGAAGAATCTCTAAAGATAGCAATGTTGGTGATGACGATGATCAGGATCCTTCCCCTTCTGCATCACAACAAGACAGCTCCGATGACAAGCATAACTCCTGCAGAGTCCTCTGCACAAGATCTTTCCATCACTCCTGCAGTAACCCAGGGGGAGCTAACTCCACAAGCAGAAGAGGCTTCTGCAGTTGACCTCCCTCACCAACAGTATTACTGAGCAAATTGAATGCCTAAAAGAGCATGTCGAGAGCCAGACCATCCCCTTGGTTGATGATATTGCCATGCTCAAGTGTCTAACGGAGAAGAACCAAACCAAAAATGAAGCATAACTCCATCAGATCAAGTCTAAAATCAATTATTTGAACCAACACTTAATAGGTCGCACTCTATTCCCTTATACTGATGCTACCAAACAGAGGGAGAGTCTACAACAACAACAATAAAGATTGAGGACACTATTTCACTCATCTTTGGACTTACAAAGGCAATCATGGGCATTACTAAACAAAAGTGTAGTTAACACTCATCTGGAAGAGGATGCCAGTAATAGGACTGAGCATAGCATTAAAAGTAACCTTGATCTTTTCAATCAAACCTTAGATTAAACAATCAATAGAGGGACACAGCTAAGCTTATCAGGAGGACCATAGAAAACTACAACGCATACTACTATAAAGGACGTTGTTGTGTCTCCCAGACCTGTGCCTCCAAAGAGGAGGAGAGATGGTGATGACCCTACTACTCCAAAGAGATAGAAGCAGTAGAGCATACGAGCCTATTTGTATGTCTCAAAATTTTGTAGGTGTGTTTTCTTTGATGTAAATAAAATAAATGATGTATATCTTCTTGGTGTTTAGAAAGAGTTTGCTATCATCAATTTTGGGGGAGATTGTTGAGTCAAACCCATCATGTATATAAATTTAGTGATGGGTAAACTCTAGACTTAGAATGTTCCAGTATGTACCAAGGCTGAGACTCGTCAGCTTGGAAAGTGAGCTTGTAATGGGTGCATAATAAGGCCGGTTCAGAGAGGAACGTAATAAGATTGGTTCAAAGGACAACGCAGTAAGTCTGGTAGCATTGAGGTCATGAGTCAAGGAACAGTAAGGCCTAGGCATTTGGGTTTGTGCAGTAATGAATGGCTTATCCTGGATTACTTCTGGTTGAAAAGGATTACTGCATCAAGGCTGAGAGACAGTAAGGCCAAAAATAACAGAGGGGTCCAGATGAAGAAAAGAATAACGTTATATCCTTTGCAGAGTTTAGCGTCCTTTCAGTGTCAGGAACAAGAGTCACGACTTCTGACTAGACAATTTCAGGGTGGCTTGAAAGCGATGTTTCGGGGAAAGGATGACTCTCTGATAATGGTTATAACTTTGGTTGCCCATAAATACAAAGGGTGATGCTGAAGATTGAATGGGATTCTGAACCCACGAAACTCCATTGCTCTAAATTGAATACTCGTGCTGTAAGGCTCCCAATGAAGAGAAGCAAAAAGTTTATTGCTGAAGATCTGAACCACCAATCTGAAAGCAGAGTTTAAATAGCGCTAGTGTTCTATAAACAAAATCAAGAAGCTACTTCAAGTCCTGTAGCAGAGAAGAAAAGTTCTTGAGTTTTTGTTTGTATTGTCATTTACACAGTGTAAAGTGATAGGTTGATTATGAGAAAAAAAAAAAACAATCACACTTATTGCTATCCTCTTGATATATCACATTGATAATCATGGAAGACTGAAGTAAGAGATATAGCTGTATTTTAGATATATTGCCTAAGCCTTATAAAAACCTCGGTGTTTTTTTACATTATTGCTTTCAGTATCTTTAACCCTACTACTAATCAACTTTGACTTAGAACAAAACTAAAAGGAATCAACATTACTGCAGTAAGGTTCCGTACTACTACAGTAACCTATGAACAACAACTCTGTTGACAATCTAATTTTGATTAGATTGTGAGTTTTCGAAAAGGATATAATTCACCCC
>JAOVYX010001983.1:0-12177 GCA_035668315.1 Drosera spatulata | reverse complement strand
TATGGTGGATACTGGAGGATTCAAATGAGGAGGAGGTTTAAGTTGCCAGGTTATAAGTTCTGCTGTGGAAAACCTTCTGTCACTGACTGCTTTCTGTGGCTTTGTTGCTGCTGGTGTTCGCTTGCACAGGAAGTACGGACAGGGAACTTTTATGACATTGTTGAAGATAAGTTATGTAGGAAAGAAGGTGACGAGAACATAAAGCTAGGGAACTCACCTTTGTCTGGTGAAGGTGGACCATCTGGATTTATTCCTGGTAGAAGCTCTCCGCTTGTCATGGTATCCAGCCCTTCCACAACAAGGCTAGGTAGTTCTATGAGTCCCAACAGAATTCAGAACGACAATCGTAGTCCAGGTGATCCCCTATCTACTGTAGAAGAAGAGTCTTACAGTATAGGTATGGGATACACTATGAAACCACCATCTACTTTGTTGATCGATAGAGTATCCATTTAGGAATCTGTATGACTGTATTTATCTTGGTTATTCCTTTGAACTGCATTTTGAGTGCTTAGGCTAGTATCTTTGTTTAGAGTATCAAACCAGTGACTAGGTTGATGATGATTGTGCGCTTCTCATACTATGGTATTTTTGTTTACCTCTCTGTTTGATTCCATGCCTTCGATTTTTCCCTTTTGCATTATGATGTGTTAGTTCTTAGACTCTGTATGGAATCAGCTCTAGAAGCTGAACGTTCTTTGGGATTTCATTTTCTACACGTGCAAGGTTTGTCCTCTCTCTGTCTTAAGGGGTTTTCCTATTATTTGCCTCTTTCATCTCTGTTTCCATGACACACTGATTGTAGCATTCTGTTATGCATCAGAGCAATCTTTCATATGGTTTGTTGGGTTGAACGTATGCGCTGAATCACATCCTTTGTTTTCTGTTCAAAGATCACGAAATAAACTACTACTATGTTTCTGGCTCAGATATAGGCACCAGTTACAACATTTTTTTCCCACCGAGAAGCAGGAAATTCAATTTGGATTACCCGAAAAGCAGAATGCTAGAGCTGTAGGTGAAGGTTGCAAGTTGTATAGCTGCAAAGAAATTTTGTTTGAAGCTTAAACAAAATAGAACTCAGGTAGAGAAGCTGATTCCGTGGTAATCTATATAACCCTATCATTATGTCTGGCCTAAGTGGCCTTTACATCAGTCATTCCTTATTTGCCTCTCTGTAATCTGATTTTATTGGTGTTACCGTGGTTGGAGAATAGATCTTAAAAAACGTCCCAGGTCAAAGCTTAGACGTCAATGTATCATGTATCTTGGACCTGTAAGCACTTTGGGTCCTCAACACAAAACTGTGCGAGTTTAGCAATCTCCTTTGCAAGTAATTGGTTGATTTGTTATACGACTACTTACCAGTTATTTTTGCCTTGCTGCTGGTTGGCTGAAATCTGAAGCAAGAGAGGGAATGCTACCAGTGCATACTATATAGTTGAAGGAAAATTTAACATAAGATGATCGGGTATCTTCTCGATACAATTAAAAGCTTTGGGAGCGAATCATTCATACTTAAAATGGAAATAACAATGTTGCAAGTGATGGAGAAGCGGTTGAAGGGATACTTGTGATGAGCACCCAGAAGAAGCTATATGCAGGCGTGGTAAGGTTTTTTTTTTTTTTTTTTTTAACTGCTGGAAATTCGAAAGTTTTTCACTTTGTTCTCTCTCTCCTGCGTTTTGTACCGACTTGATCCATTTCCTATCCAGAAAAAGAAGGTTAAAGTTCAGCCCTCTAGTTTCCTTGCTTGAGGAGCAA
Organism: Drosera spatulata; assembly: GCA_035668315.1. Taxonomy (NCBI): domain Eukaryota; kingdom Viridiplantae; phylum Streptophyta; class Magnoliopsida; order Caryophyllales; family Droseraceae; genus Drosera; species Drosera spatulata. The sequence goes on along the minus strand of JAOVYX010001983.1, from coordinate 10,413 downwards.
CCTTAGCTGCAGGCCGACTTGTAGTCGTGCATGGTGTGCTCAAGGTAAAGCCTTGCTAGTTTTCTTTGAGTTATGCCATTAAGCCTCTACATCAGCAATGTCGTGAAACTAAAACATTTCAGAAAACTAGTTTCTAGCGAGTTTTTCCTCCAGTTGTGCATCTGATCATTAATAAGTTGGATTTTGCAGTCGATCTCTCCTCATGGTGGACATTATCGCCCATCCAAGGAACTCATTGATAGCTTTCTGAAATAGTATCTGCAAGAGAAGAGCATCAACGTGGTTGCAGCTAAGGTATTTGTCAATATTCTGCAATCGCTATCTTTCTTGCTTTCTCGTAAGGTCCGCAACCCTGAAGACCTTCGATTTAGGCGCTTCTTCTTTCGTACAGTTTTAAAAAGCGGTAGTACCTTCATGTATTGTTTTTTTCCCCTTCGCTACTCATAGAAGACCTCTTTCGTTGCAGCTCACACCCACAAGGGAAGGCTGAGCTCCAACAAGAGCAGCATAAGGGAAGTTCCTTCTGATTCTGAGAATTGTCACTCCGCGACATTTCCCTCAAACATGAAGAGAACATTGTCCGACTGCCTATGCTATCCAAGAAATCAGTGGATTGAATTGAACATCAGCTGTCCCGAAAATGGTCCACCGGATCACAACCCCGGATGCTGAAGTAAGAGCCATCATGTTTCTTAATGTTTTTGAAGAACGGACATATCTACAAGTAACATTGTGAGCTGAAGCTATTCGAACTGTGGCTTTTGTAATATATGAATTTTGTACAAAACAAGTAAACTTGATGAATTTCAATGATGAAACGGATAGATGAGGACTACTGTATAATGTCTCACTGCTCTTCTTGGTTGGGGGTTTAAACCCCAGATAAGGGGTTCCAATGGAGGTGATATTCCCGGAGCACATAGCAATTCCCCGTAAGCTTGATTATTGCCGGTTGAAGACACGCGCAGAGTCTCTGTTTTATCTTGAGTACATCATCGGTGAAATATCACGTATCCTAACCAAAATTTTTCACCCGCCGCCTCTTCTGTTTCTTGTACATATTATCACTGTCCAAATATAATTATAACGGTGTGATCTGATATGAGATTTTATGGATATGTTAAATTTATATTAAATTTGATGAAGAAAGAATATTTTAGAGATAATGGAGTGCAAGTAGGGTTTAGAAAAGAGAATGAGAAAGGATAAGAAGAGGTGGTGCGATAATTTGATTATACAACAACAACAAATCAAGCCTTATCCCATCAAGTGGGGTCGCCTATATAAATACGACGGCGTCATTCCAATCTGCCATGTACATATCTTCTGTAAGATTAGGATAGGTCATATCATATTTCAAGGTTTCTCCCATGGTCTTTTTAGATATTTCTCATCCTCTCTTGACATGTGCTAACTCCCAAACTTCACATCTTCTAACAGACACTATGACTGGTTTGCGTTTCATATGATCATACCATTTTAGTCGTGACTCCCTCATCTTATCTTCTATTGGAGCCACACCCACTTTCTGTATGATAACTTCATTTTGTATCTTATCTATTCTTGTATGACCATACATCCACCTTAACATTTTCATCTCGTTTCATCTTTTGTAGATGCTGTCACTTAATTGCCCAACATTCTGACCCATACAGAATCGCTGATTGAATAGCTGTCTTGTAAAACTTTTCTTTTAACTTGGTAGGTATTTTAGGATCACATAGCACCCTGAAGCGCCCTTCTATTTCAACCAACCTGTTTTAATCCTATGATCAATATTTGCATCAATTCTTCCATTCTTATATCAATTCGATTATATTAATATAAATTTATTATCAAATAAGAAAAGAATATAAGTGATACATTTATATTGGGACTAAACTAATAAAAAATAAAAGTGTTGTAATTAAATTGGGACGGAGGGAGTATCTGTTTTTAAGGGCTTGTTTGGTATTACTTTTATTTATTGTTTTTTGTTTTCGTGTCACTGGTTGATGAAACAAAATTGTTTGGTATCATTTATGTTTTTTGTTTTGTTTTTTTTAACCCGAAAAACTAGTTCTTTGTTTCCGTTTCCTGTTTTATAGTACAATATCAAGATTCCTTTACATAAAATAAAATTTTTCTGTTTTAGTTATTGGTTTTGATTTCTCTAGTTTTGAATAAAGATACCAAACAACCCCTGAGTTACTTTACTGTTTCCTCTTCTTGTTGTGAAGCTTTTGCTTTTTAAGTTGTCATTGAGATTGATTGTTGATGATCACAAAAATAATATCTTATTAGGAAGATATGTAGAATAAGATAGAAATATCTTATTAAATGTCATCTATGTAGAATATCATATCTTTCTAGAAAAATCCTTAGAAGATAAGGTTATCATTATATCATATAAGAAGCCTATAAATAGGGAGAGAACCATGACGTACATCCCCTATCTAATATACACATACACAATATTCAATACAAGGTTATTATTTCCTTCTTTAGTCTTTGTCAATATCGTCTAGATCTACGGTTCATAATCGTACGATCTTGTAACTGTTTTTGGTACAAACAATGGGCCTACCGAACTATGCCGAAAAAATCTATTGGAGAAAGTCCTTTTGGCCTAACATTTAGAATAGAAGCAATGGTCCCTGTTGAAATCTTAGAACCCTTTGTCCGAATTCAAAATTATTCTCCCATACAAAATGAAACTTGAATACGGGAAGAGTTGGATTTTCTAGAAGAACATCGTGACATGGCCTCAATCCGGCAAAAGGCTTTCCAGCAAAGGATGGTTGGATACTTCAATGTAAAGGTAAAGCCTAGAAGTTTTCAGTTGGGGGACTTGGTCTTAAGAAAAGTAGAGTTCGGAGTTCGGATGATTAGGGACAAGCTATCAGATAAATGGAAAGGTCCATTCCGGATTTCAGCAATCCTTAACCGGGGAGCTTATAAATTAACTCGGCTAAGTGGGGGACAACTTGAACGAATCTTCAACGTTGACGACTTAAAATTCTACTATCCCTGTAAGGATTTATATGTAATATCGTACAATTTTCTTCATGAACTATTCCTATATTTTAATAATATTTTTCTTTCAGCATTCAAATGAAAGTTCCTGCAGCATTCAAGTCCAAATTAGAAGTCAAAGGAAACTTAAGAGATCCAAGTCGGAACAAGATCTCTGACTTAGAGATGACCCTTAAGTCCGTCATCCATAAGTGGATGGAATTGAAGACAAAGAAGACTTAAGAGATCCAAGTAGGAACAAGATTTCTGATTTTGAGATGACCCTTAAGTCTGCTATCCATAAGTGGATGGAATTGAAGACAAATGAGACTTAAGAGATCCAAGTCAGAATAAAATCTCTGATTTGGAGACGACCCTTAAATCTGTCATACATAAATGGATGGAGAAGAAGATCAAAGGAGACTTAAAATATCCAAGTCGGAACAAAATCTTCGACTTGGAGTTGACACTTATGTCCACCACCCATGAAAAGGTAGAATTGAAAGCAAAGGATACTTAAATTATCTAAGTCAGAACGAGGTCTTTGACCTAGAGACAATACCTAAGTCCGTCATCTATGGGTAGAAAAGAAGAAACTTAGATGATCCAAGTTGAACCAAAGTCCCTAAAACAAGGAAGAATATCTAAGGGAGTCACAAACCCCCAATCGAGAATAAAGTCTCGAATGGTGGTTGGAGATGGAAGCCGAAAAGGAAGCACCTTTTGATAAGGCAAAGCAAAGTGCGAAGTCTGATGAAGTCGTTGAATTTGGAAAAATAAATTCACGGAAGTTAAACAAAAGGAGAAGGTAATATCTTTCAAAAGCAAATGATTACAACTAAAAAGGCCCCAAAAGAGCTCAAACTCGGCTCTAAGTTCTGCCAGCAAAAAGGGACAACTACTGGGAAAAGATTACAAGACTAATTTATCATCTCGAGACCAAGCTTTGTTTCGATAGTTTCTGAAATCTGGGCACTGTAAGTCCTTGCAGAGTTGGTAGTTTCAACTCCTTCAGCTGTCACAGGGATCCACCCATCTCGGCGACCGTCTTAGCCAACTCGGCTTCAATTTTTTGCATCTTCAATAGCGACGACCTCTGGTGGAGGATGATTATCCCAATCGGGGGGCAACTTGAGAGGTCAGAAATGGGGAATTGGATAGGTGGAACATCGGGATACTTCCTAAGGCGAAGCGCGAACTCCAGAAACGGGTTCTCCGTCCCATTGTCATAACTTCTATCGGTCACATCCTTATACTTAGAAGAGTCTTTGAATTCCTTCACAACAGCAGCCCGTTCTTCATCAATCCGAGCTTGGAGAGCTTGGGCAAGATGCAGGTCGAAGTCGGATTGAAGGGATTGGAAGTCGGTAGATAGTTTGTCCTTCGTCTGAGAAAGAGAACTTAAATTCGCCTTCACTATGTCGAGGGCCTTATCCCTTTCCTCCAATTCGGCCTCAAAGACAACCTTCCTATCCTCTAAGAGCTTGAGTGAATACTCGACGTCACGTAAGCGTTTCTTCACTGTGGCATACTCAGCGATCTTGGGCTCATAGAGTTTTGCTTGCCTAACAGCCTCTTCGGCCTTACGGACGAGGCGAAGATAGTTGATGATCGTCTAAAATCAAAGAAAAAAAATGAAAAGATAAAAACCTGAAATCGGCATAGAGATAGTTGGTGCTTACTTGATGAAGGAGGCGATAACCCTCTTCAGTTACAATGTCCATGTTGGTGGATCGGTCAAGTAAACGATCCATGGGAAGGAACATTGACTCCAGCATTAACTGAGGCTTCGTCCCAGCAGAACTAGTCGAGGCCAAGCTGTTTATCTTCCAAGTAGGATGATAGAAACTTCCCTCTTCGGACTCGATGACTACCCTACCCTCAAGATAGGGGCCCAAAGTGGTAGCCCAAACAGGCTCTGCAAACCAGAGAGGGGAAGTAGGTTGAGTCCGAGAAGAAGTTCGAGGACGTTTATCAGATAGATAAGATGGAGATGTAGTCGGACTCGGCACATCAGTGCTTGTTGGAGGAGAGCAAGGTGCATCATCGTCTACAGTCATAGGATCATCTCTAAGGACAGTTGACCTCGGCAACTCGGAGGTCAGTCCAGCTGAAGCAAATGATGAAGGCACCCCTTTTGTTTTCTTAGCTAAGCGACGAGTTAATTGATCAAGTCTTGGCGCCATGTAAGGAGGCGAATGAAAAACTAAAAACAACAGTAAAAACTCAAGTCAGGAAAGATGGAACTCAGCCTGGAGGATTTTTGGAACAAAAACATACCAAACAGATGTTCCATGAAACTTTCTTTGGTAACCAAGTCAAGAACTTGGCCGGTCCCTTCTCCCCTAGATATTCTTACAACTTTTTAGGATTCGCCTTTTCAAGTTCGTCCAACTTCACTTTCTTTAAGGATTTCAGAGGGATGTCGGTCGTCCACTGTAATGCCCCGTCTTCTACGTCTTGATGACGCATGTACGTTATGCCGTCACGGACCAAGTCTATGACAAGGTCAAGTAACCCGGACGGGTTTAGACGTATAAAGAGTCAAGGAATTACCTGTACGTCATCATTGGATCATTATCAAATACTCTAACTTTATTCCAGAAGGTGTGAGTACTGAATATCTGCTTAGTCATAAGGTACAATGATCAAATTTATTATAAGCTCTCACGTTACACGTTTTGGTGCTCTGTTGAGCCAAAGATAGGTTTATATTACATTATTTGCAAAAACACGTGGGGTAGCTATATGCATGCAACCCTCACTTCTACTGAACACGGTCATCAATCTGTTGACTGCCTGCAAACGGAAAACATAACCCGTGAGTATGAAACTTAGTAACCTAGAGTATATGAATTTCATTTACAGGGAACTCCGCCGATCTATGGTGAATCGGTAAGCCCCAGTAAAACGTTTTCGTAGCGTTATAAAAATATGAGCACCATATCACAAAAGTACTTTTATCTGTGCTTCGTCACGTCTTTTATGTCTTTTCCTTTTTATTACTACGAACTCATGACTCGACTCGAAAGACAACTGCAATGACATGACAGACTCAGAATACCAAGATAATACGTCAATCGTCAGCTGGGCTATCCATGAGATTATGTTTCCACACCTGCATGGTTTGTGCGTCGCCTTGCACCTTAGGTACGCATTCGATGAGATACCGGATATCTACATTGAGATGATTTGGGTCTCCCTGCAGAGAGTCACCCGTGACCCCACCACGACGGCGTCGAAGCCGCTGTATGCATGCTAAGAGGATGGGGGATGTTCATCGCTCTCTAGCTAGTTTCTCGCCCGAGACGATGACTCGAAGAATAATGTTTTAACACAACCATCTAGGCTTATTTAGAGAACAATGAATGATCCCAATGGATCCAAGAAGGGACTCTAAGTACGACCTTCTTCATGATAAATTCCAAAGGGCGTAAATATCGGTAACGTCAGACCCAGGAAGGGATGCCATGCTCAACCCTTATAACATTTTGAAGGAGAACGACTAACGATCCAACAGATCCAAGAAGGGACGCGCAATGCTCGACCTTCACAACTCAGGGATACATATATATATTGTTTTGTTCGTTTTTGTTAGTTCATATCGCTAAGATGATGAAACCAAACTATACGTTCTCGTGTCCTTGTTATTTAAGCATCTAGAGGTCGTTCTCATTTATTTGTGGAGAGGGTATATATATAATATAATGGTGCGTATTCTAACCGATTTCAACCCCAATACCCCACATCACATATCAACATGCAAAAAGATCATCCCCGGTTTCGATCCTAATGTCCAGACTTATTATTACAACCCGATCCTCCCCATGGTATATTCAGTATCCTTTTTGTACATAAACCCTGTGATAAAAAATAACTCATCGTATCACCACACCAAGCATACACATATATAATGAAGTACGTTCATGGTATTTTGGGATCATAATTAGCATTAATTAACGTTCGTATGTGTCCATGCATGTACCCATGCATACATTATCGAAACTCTAAACACATCAACCAAGCAAACAAGCATATCATCGCCCTCCTGGTGGTACCCTCCTCATCATAATCATCATAACACATCATATTGATGAAATTTTAAGTACGAGACGGATCAAGAGGGATTAGGTTACCTTTGAAGTGTGTTTAACCCTAGTTTTACTTAGGGTTAAGAAACCGTTAGAATCCTTAGAACTTTGGCACCCAATGTCACCACTTTGTTGTCCGACTTTCGTCACTGCCCTGTTCGCATCGCCGTCACTGTCGGTGGCTGTAATGCCGTCGGAAAAGCGTCAATAATGCGTTTTAAGGTTTGTTTACGTTGCAACTTCGACATCCATGACAGCCGATGTCACCAAAGTACTTCATCTTGCTCTGTCACGCTTTATCACCATTCCCCGTCGGGCTTTTGCCGGAAGTTTGTCGGAAGTACGCCGGAAAGCTTCGTTAAGTCGTGTTACGCTTGTTCATGCACATCCATTGGTACCCATGATGTCAAGAACCCTTCCCTCGCTCTGCCACCCCGCTGTCCGCCTTCCTGTCACTTCTAGCCGCCGGATATTGGTCGGAAATATGCCAGAAGTTCGACGAAAACCTCCCACGAAGTGTTTTTTGATGATAACTCGTAGGGGAGGTTAAGTGGAGCTTTGGGGCTATTGTTTCTCATCGTGGAAGGGTCTCTACTGGTCACCGGTGTCCTTTGGAAGTGGTAGAGATGTTGGTTTGTGGTGGTTGATAAGTGACGATGATGGTGAGACGATATCGTGAACGGGAGGGTGGCATACTATGGCGGCCGGCTGCGCAGGGCTCCTCCTGTGAGTAGGGGAAGACGATGAACGTGTGGTGATGATGAGAGCGAGGTTGTTGTGGTGTTGGTGGCCGGAGTTGGTGTAGCCAATGGTGGGCGAAGACGGGGTACGGTGATGGTGGTGGTTTGGTGGTGTGACGTTGATGATGGTAATGGCGACGTGAAGGTGGTGGTGGTGGTTGCGTGAAGAGGGTGGCGGCGTAGAGGTGGTTATGCTGGTGGCGGTGTTGGTGGTTCGATGGTGATGAGATGAAGAACAAAGACGATGCGAAGAAGGAGAAGCACAGTGATGGAGGAGAGTGAGTGAGTGAATGTGTTTTTAATACAACAAACGTATGCAGGGGGTGTGAAATAGGAAAGTCAGTGCATTGAAAGAATTTTGTTTGGCGTGCGAGGAAAATATGAAGGACTGTAGTTGCACGGATGGGTGAAACATATCCTCATTAAGTTTTTATCAGACTATTATCTATCCCAATTTCGAAATATTGACCTTCCGTTAATTAATTCGTGTCTATTTAATTATCTCAAAAATATTAATATTGTATCCCATTTACTAATCTAAATTTTCTGGGATTAACATGGGTACCCTTAACGCACAACATTCCTAAGTTATAACGTTACGCTATAACGTAACGATAGTCATAACTTTATTTATTCGTTTTCTTTACTCGCGCGTTATAACGTTATCTATTCGTTATATTTATTTGTTCCATATAGTGTTGCTCGTTATGTTATAACGTTGCTTATTCGTTCGTTACATACATTCATGCACTTATAATGTACGTACGTTATTTATTTTTAAAGAGAGATATAACATTACTATTTCGTTCTATTTACTCGTACGTACTTCTCTTATTAAATAATAAAATTTATATACATAATCAACATATTTTTAAAGTACGAAATTTTAGGATATTACATTACTCCCAATTTTTAGAAAGTTTCGTTCTTGAAACTAATTAAATTCACATAGAGATAGGTCAAAAAGACTTACTGGAAAAATAGATACGGATACCGTTTTCGCATCGTTTTCTCTTCTTCCCAGGTAGCCTCCGATGTCAAATGATTAGCCTAGAGAACTTTGACTAGTGAAATAGTGCGGTCTTAAGGATCTTCTCGTGATAATCCAAGATCTGTTGAGGCTGTTCCTCATATGTCAGGTTTCCTTCTAGAGTAATTGGCTCGTACTGAATGATATGACTCGGATCGAAAATGTATTTCCTTAACTGGGATACATGAAATATATTATGCACTTCCGAAAGGTCAACTGGCAGGGCAAGCCTATAGGCGACCTCCACGACTCGCTCCAGAACCTCATAAGGTCCTACATAACGGAGACTTAACTTTCCTTTCCTTCCAAACCGTATAACGCCCTTCGTGGAAGAAACCTTTAGAAATACATGATCCCCTACATTGAACTCGAGCGGCCTCCGCCGCACATCTGCATACGCTTTCTGACTGTCTTGTGCAGTCTTCTTCCTTGTTTTGATCTGTTTGATGGCCTCTAACATTTGTTGTACTGATTCTGGTCCAATAATGTAATATCCCAAAAAAATTTTCCATCTAAAAATATATAATGGTTATAAAATATACGTACGGTACGAAAATGATAAATGCGCGAATAAAATTTATGAACGACGAACGTTACATCGTTAAAATTATTGTGCATTTGAGACACAGCTTTAAGCTTGAAAATCTGAGATAATTGTACGAAATATGATTATAAAATATTTGGGATAAATAAATCGACAACGATTAATTATCGAGAGATAAATTATACGAAACACGGATAAACATAGTCCGTGAGACATTTAAGGGGGATTAATTAATCACCCACTCAAACCCACACCACCTACATCGACACCATTCCTCACAAAAACCCCATAGCCACCACCTAACCACCAAAAATCCATCACCAACCACCGCACGGGCCACCTGAGACGCCGACAGCCCGGATTCGGTCGAAGCGACGGTCCCTAGCCCCGACGCCGCCTGCAGTAGCTCCAGTCGACGCCATCTCTGCCGCGCACCACCCCGAGCCGAGCCATCGTCTTCCACTGCGCGCCACCACCCTCGCACCACCGCCGCACGTCGCATGAGCCCGTCGACGATCGTTCTTGGCCCAGGCGAGCAAAATCCGGCACCTACAGCCCCGACCGCGACCCGAGGAGCTCCCATCGAACCACCACATGAATCACCTCGCCCCGCCTTCGTCCGTCATGATTCTAGCTGCCCAGACATCGCTGGACCACCAGGAGCAGTGGAGATGGTGACCCAACAGCGTCCTCGATGGCAACGGCAAGGTGCGGCCCGATGCGCGGCCTGGTGTTGGCCTGACAGTACGGCAGCGGGCACACAGCCCTATAGCGGCCTGATCTTTTGCCCGAACAATGACGAGGGGCAAGGACCTGACATCGGGACGAGCCCGGACAGTAGGCCCAACCCAGGCCCAACAGGCCCGACAGCTCCGGGGCGGCCCGATGCTCCGTTTGGTCGCTCTCGACGCTTCGTCCGGTGTTTTATTTTGAATATCTCATCGGGGAGGTAACCACCACTAAACCTTCCTTGAATGTCTGTGAAATGCGTGTTTGAATGCAGGATTGTGATGG